>JAQIXG010005040.1:0-11970 GCA_034700105.1 Oconnorella tubifera | reverse complement strand
GCATGTGATAGGCCTACAGAAAGCTTATAACGATGCATCGCAAAGCATCCAATAAGCATGGCACACTTTCTCATTACATCTGATCCGCTTGTATCATTCGGCTCATTTACTTTATTCATAGTAATAATCCTTCTTCTATCCGATAATAACTGCAATATCGATCGAAATAATCAAATCCGAGTCACACAGAATGATAAACCCTCATTCAGCTGCAATTCAGATTTTCAGAGAGAAAGCATCATTAAATTTTCTGAATCATAAATCGAAACAGTCATTAAGTTTAAAACTTAAGTACGTTTGAATATAAGTATTAAATATCCGAAATATATTTTGTACATGCTTTTAACTACATTTTTATGTATACCTAAATTTATTAATAACTCTTTATAGTATTCAATACCTATTCAAATAATATACAGTAAACAAGAACTGTTATTTACATAGTATGTTATTGCTTTTTGTATAAAAATCACTAACATATCACACACTTGCATACTAATTGCCTCTATGCCTAATGTTGATAATGACACGATCTTAACTAATTTAAACTTAATTCTCAATTACTTGTTCACAAAAAAGTGAAATTGTGTTAACTTAAACACAAGCATGCTCATATCAGGCAGAATAAAATCTTCTAAATAAAGAACTCTTGAAATTAAAACAAAATTAAAGCGATGAAACTCACTTTGTAGAAAATAATAAAATGTATTGTATACAGTCGGAAATTGTATAGAATCAAATTCAAACAAGTTTTTTTTGTATTTTACAAGAATGCGCACAGCTTAAGAGATACATCGGCTGGAACTATGTAGGCCTAATCACAATACAAAAAGGCATATAAAATGCCTTTTGCAAAACTGTTGTACTTTATTGTACAAGAAATATAATTAAGATTACTCGAAATCGCATAATATGTGATCATTTTCCTGATAAAATTACTTTCAGTCGAAATGGAGGAAAATCATAATTCTAAGATTCAACTCCATGGAGGAAATGGTCATTGTAATTAGCTCTAAATTGACCTGGGAGTGACTGAACATCAGTCAAGTTACAACGAGGCGTTTACACGTCAGAAAAACAATGATACCTTAGTTAGATCTTATAATTCTCATGCGCTCACTTGATTGACATAATAATCATAATACCAGCTCGTTGTTTTACAAGAAAAATAATAATTTGAATCATCATAAATTGATACAACTGCACAAATTGAGACAACTTCAATTTTGCTGACATATTGTACTCTGCAAGTCTTTCTCATTAATATTTTACTATCTGATTATTTTACTTTAGTTTGTACTTCTATATACTTAATTGAGAATTGTTTTAAATATTTGAATGAAGTTACAAATTAATTTAACACGAAATTTAACTATATAACTTTTAGTGTAGTAATTGTAGAGTAACAAACGTGACTTTGAATTGATTTATTACAATTACAATCTTCCACATTTTTTTAATTCTACTGAACATATTCAACGAGTAAGTGTTGCTTGATTTGTTTTGCAACCTGATATTCTTAAATATTTATAATTATATACTATTTAGTAAACTAATATGATTATAACTAACATTCTATTCAATAATTATTTAAAACAACTTCAATATAAGCTGACAACCAAAGCAACATTTCAAAACCATTCCTAACACATCAAACAATTGTTTATTTCAATTTTAATTAATTTACAACTTCAGCTTAATCGTGCGACTATCTACTCTGCTCTTTTTTCTGCCTTTCCGTCTCTTCCTTCATCTAATCTTCAATCAAATTTAGCCCTCCTCCTCCTTCTCTCCGCCTTTCTTCTCGTCGTCTTCTTTCCCTTCGTGTCTTTCCCTCGTCTCGCTTTATTTACCGTCCGCATCGGTTTGCCGTGTACCGACTCTGATTGCCCGGCAACCGGCAATGATTCGTTTCCGATTAAAAACTACCGATATATTGATCGGCGATCCTATCTCTAATTAATTCAACGATTCACTAAGCGCGATTACCGCTCGGAAGCTAATCCGGCAGCAGCGTAGCAGCTGCGAGAGGATATTAAACAGCTGGGAATTATGACGTCACGGAGTAAGTTGAGAATACGTTGAGTTTGATTCTGTGATAAAGTCTTCTCAATGGTTTAGTTTAAGTTAAGATGGTTGACTTTGACTTAGATTAACAAGTGAAATAATAGTAATATTAACAATAATATTCTTTAATAAGATGTTTTATAAACGTTGTGATTTACAGATGATTAATTCAATAAAAAATGTTAATTATCATAAATTGAATTCTAGCCAATATTTATAGGTATGTACTAATTGGATTAAAACTCAAATCAATAATAGTTCAGTTGATAATTTTGTTTTTGTTAAACAATAAACTGATAAAATATTCAAGAAATTAAAGATTAGTTTCCGATAAAAACTACAGATATATAGAATCATTAAGTATATTAATCATCATCAAAAAAATCTCCTTTATTTTCATATGCTTTCGATAGCTTCATATCTTTCACGTAATATAATCGCAATAAATATCTTTACTAACATACCCCTCAGATGTTTGATAACAAAATTTCTGCTTTATTAACAAATTCTTCTAAATATTACATATTTTCATAAACCACATTATCCTTTTTTATCAAAATCTTTATTCGCATCCGACAGACTGAGATCTCTCTCATTACTTATCATCTAAGGATCAAGTGTGAAATAAAGCGGAGACAGGTTAGAGTCCACTGGCACGTTATTTGGATCAGCCGCTGATTGGTTGCATTCTTGCTGTTGTTGTTGTGCGTCTCTAGTCTGGGTTTGATAATGAGATTCCTGCTGATTCTCTCTCTGATCGCAAAATGTTTTCATCTGGGTATCTGGAGATAGTATAACACCAGACGTACATGAGATGTGAGTATCATCCAGTTCTTTATAAATATCAAAGTCATTGCTATTCACAACTGCTGGGCCATTCGTTCTAACATTTGGTGCATCACACATGTCGTATGGATTATATATGTTATAGGTGTTATAATCATTACAACGCTGTGAGCTCTCGAGGTTATTATTCATCGATCCATGATGACAAGAAGGCAATGGAATGTATATTGCATTCAATCCTCGACCAGCTGGATAACACATTGTGGAGCAGAGAGATCTGCATGAGGGATCCGGTAGAGGGCGCTGTTGCTGCCAGGGTAAGGTGCTGAATGAATGAATGGATGGTTGGGGTGTGTTTGAGGGACGTTGCAGGATCATTGGTGATCCGTCTAGGTGAGAGATGCTGGCGCATGACGCGTGACAACTTCTTTGTGTGTGATCAGATACAACTGCTGGATGTTGAGAAGACAATTGAAGAGATCGTTTTGTCATTCGTACTCTGTAAATATAAATAAGAATTACTCTAAATAAATTTAGAGAACCTTTTAAAGATGAGATTGAGACTAGATTAGAAGTTGATAGATATCGATATATACATTCAGTATTAATAGTCCATTCAATGAGCATGACAAGCTTCACGTGTATTAGTCAAAGTTTGTTAGAGAAGTAGTTAGAGCACTTGACTCTGACGCGACAGGACCAGGTTAGAATTTCGGAACGCTCACTGTTTCTCTAACTTGTTGTACCCTTTAGTAAAATGCTTAAATTGATAGTTATGTCTGAGACATCGTTCATATAATACTGTAATCCATGACTTTAAATTTAAGTATTATTAATAGGCCTACTGATATGGTTAAACAAATCTCTCGGTTTACGCATTAGATAACCTCCACAACTGCGAAAAACAATAAGAAGGTGATAATCTAGCCTATGACGATGTTGATAACAAGTATTTTATTGATTAAAATAACGATCATTCAAGCTGATCGTTCGAGCGATTAGTAATTATAACAATAAAAATAATAATCTTGATGTCCCATGTTATCCTTTAAAAACTTTGCTTTATTTTATTTAGTTGTATTATAGTTTATTATAAAATATACTTGTTTAGCCTAATATATTATAAATTACTGTTACTTTTATTTACCTCTTTGTAATTACATATATTGCAGCATATATAAGAACTCCAATAGCTATTCCAATAGCAACTGCCATGACAATAGCAACTATTGTCCACAAATCTGTATAAACAATTATTGTATTTTTATTACTAATAAAAACTAATAAGCAGGCATTTAAACAAAAAATACATTTGTATAGGCTTAGTTAAACCACAATTTGAACAATATCTACAATACTTGCAATACTTTCCAGTAATGCACTATCTTATTAATTGAAAAATTTGCTCAAACTTATTTATATTAAATTTATAAATATTACATTTATATTATATTTAATTTATATTTTATATTTAAAACATAAAATATGCCATTATACTGTGTATTGTTTCTAATAATTTTTTTATTCAATTAAATTGATTTTGAACGATTTCAAGTCAGGATAAAATAATGATTTGTTATTGATACAGTATACCCACAGAGAGAGAATTAATACTGCTGATGTCATAACGATAAATGCTATAGCAATTATCGTTTTTAGAATTTGACCCACAATTATATCTTAGCAAATGTAAATGTGCCATTCAGTCGGTTTACTAATTACAATGAATTATTCTTAATTAGATAATGATACTCTCTGAAGCTATCAGACCAATAGTAATTATATATAGGGTATTATTTTAGAAAACTTTTATGAATAAACTTTCCAGAAACTAGACAGTCTAGTTAAAAACAGGATACAGGAAACATTTGGGCATCATTGCTTATTGTCAATTCATTAATTCAGTATTTATCAATTCTGCATTATATGTCAAAAGATATATTGACTTTGAAAGTCTTTTGATGGACTGACTTGTGTGTATACTTTGAAATAATTTATAATGCAGTCAATTATCGTACTTATTTTAAACAGAAATTTATATTATGCTACATCTATTTGTTATATTTTCAGTATTAAATTAAATGAAAGTCTGTATTGACGCTGTAGACTAATTAAAATTTGGGGGAACTGATTAAACGAATATATTTTTTAACTTTTTAAGAAGCCCCGCATCATAAATAAGAATGTTTTATTAAATCAGTAAAATCACTGTGCACTGGTCAATAATTTAATTAAACTTATATTAGAATAAATAATACAAACATAGTCGGTTGGCTAAACTGGATAATTATTTTATTGATGAATATTATATTTAATTTAAAATTAATAAATATGCGCTAGACATCACTTACACGATGCAGACTTAGCAATGTCTTCTGCCGGTGATGCTTCAACAAATTACAACATAAAATAATGAGAACATTGATTATTTTATTAGTGAATATTTGGTATTAAATAAGGAATAGGCCTAAACTAGAACAGCATTATTCAGTAAATATTTAGATAATTATAATTCCTTGATTGTTATACAAGACAATCGTTAAGTGATTGAAAGCAACAGATTCTGATAAACGCAACAAACTTTTAGTGCACAAATAATCATTTTAAAGTTATTTATTATTCAGTACATTTATATATTAAACATATCACAAATATGCTAAAGGTTTCATTATTTGTAAAACTTTATAGTAAAGAAAATTTGCTTTTTAAACCATTAAATTTGAAGAATTTTTCTGAAAATGATACTTATTTTTAATATGATTTTTACATTTTGCATGCAATAGTGCAAAATTTAAATATACCAGATTTATTAATTTAAATAAACTTACAAACAAAACAAAAACTAAGCATAAAAACAAACAACTGAAGAAATTACAATATAACTGTAATATTAGGTTTCAACCTACCCTATATATTAAGCAGAAAACCTATAGACAAATTTAAAGTGAGACTTACAAACAGTATATTAGATAATGTTACAAAAAATATTAACACCTACCTAATTTAATATTTGTGCATTCCAGGGGTTCGCCAATCCAATCCTCCCGCACACAAATCAAAGTCCACTTAGTGTTTGTTTGATTGCAACGCATTTCAGCAAAATTATGATTCAATACCTTTATCCATCCATCCTTTGGTACTTCGGGACGGCGACACCCAACGGCTAAAAAACAAAAAAGTCAATAGATAATTAAAACAATCAAAGTTCTTTTTAAAAAATTTAATAAATAAATGATTTTAAAATATAATAAAGAAATATCAAATTTTAGTAAAAAGGCTAACTGATTCAATCAAAGTTTTAATTAATTGTCTTTGAAAAATAGTTGTTGGTGGATTTTATTACCATTTCATGTTCTTGGGTATTTGATAAAGATATAATAAAATTATCACCGATGAATTAATTTCTCATTCAAGGAAAATAATAATCTTAGTTTATGAAGAAATTAAATAAGATGAATAAGTTTTCACTGTTAGATTCCATGTTGTTCTTAAAATGTAATCTTCACAAATACAATACATTAATTACTGGCAACGTTTGGTATTTTTAATCAAAAATAACCAAAAATTTTCATAATATCCAGATTATTAATGGTCGTATAAAGTGGGGGTATTAATATCTTTTAGTTCAATTACAGATCATTACGTGGGTATAATACATGGGTATAATACTATAATGGAATTAGATTGATATTATTATTATTGAGCAGGATACAAGTTCTTGCGCCCAGTTGGTAAACGTTAGATAAGATACAGGATCTAACTATTTTGAGTGTATTCTACAGTATACCGATTGATTGTGGCTAAGAAGTGAATTCAGACATTTTGAAAGTTGTCAGTCTCATATTGATATGATGTTAATAAACTTGTCATCTAAATTTGCTTTATTTTTCGACAATTTGCGCCCTGAGTATCTAAAAATCTAAAAATCGCAGTGAATTTTCTATACAAATTAAAGATATACTGAACCCAAACATAGACTTTAATATTTAACACAACATGTAGATATACATTTATTTTGTTCGTTGTCAATTACCTTCTATTATCGCAGTGCTTGAATTATTATTGTAAGATAGATGCTACTCTACACGCCTTATTTTATTCAGAAAAAATTAACTTAAGAATATTTTATTAAAAGAAAACGAATTTAGTATGATGATCATACTATATTCTTACTGGTGTTTGCTACTTAAATTAATTAAAACTGTAATAAAATAACCAGCAATGTATGATACTGTTACTCATATTACAAATAAAACCTACCCTCATATTTCAATAAGAATCTGTTTCTGCAAAGCTCATTTTCATTCATCCTAACTTGGATTGAATTTGATTTCGAAGAATAAACTAAATAGCCATTAATATTTTCTTGAGGATCTTGAATCTTTCTTTCTTTGTTTTCATGAGCGAAAATTTTCACTGCTGATCCATCTAATTGATCCGTAATAGTAGCATACAGATCGCAGTCATCCGTTTGATCATCGTGATAAAACTCTATGAGAGTTATGTTGATCATTGGATGGCTTGGAACTTTTATGTTCCAATATGAAATATTCTGTGTTGCTGATTTGCTGTAATTGCTCGAAAGATATCCTGATGAAGAATTGAGAGTTTCATTGATAGATTCAGGAGGAGCTGCGACTGTATAAAATTTAACATTAACATGTAAAATTTAACATATACTTTCAATAAAAACACTATTATAACAATATTGACAAATAGAAATTTATATGACTATTAAACAGTGACGAACACTAGACTAAATGTCGTGATATAAGAATTAATAATCTTGAAAGTATTATTCTGTAATGTTTATTAATGTTTGATATTACGCAGTAATATATTTCAAATTTGTAGACTTATTATTTAATTTAAATTTGAAAATGATGTTGCTTCCGATTGCTGCTTCATTTTTTGCTAAAGAGCGCAGCAAATAGCAAAACTATTGCGCTCCCGGTTGAGCGCCTAAGATTTACCAGGTAGGAAGTCGACTGTTGGTAAGGGGGAGACTTAGGTTTCTAAACCGTGAATTCTATATGATATTCTTACATTCAATCACGATCAAAACTATTTGTGTCTAACAGTATAGAATAAAGCCATAATAAACCATAATAAAGGTTCTATATTTAAAAATATCAGTATAAGTTTAAAATATAGAAGTTATCAGTAGCAAAAAATGTCCACAATCTATAAGAAAATAACAGGCTTGTAAAATAATATAAAGATCATAATCATGCAGTAAATAAGTCTTAAATTGCAGTAAATCCAGATCTATAGTAAATTCAGATATATAGTAAATAGGCCCTATTACAATGAACGAAACTCATAAAGGTTCATTAATCTCACCCTTCATGCATTCATAATAGATATCCAGATAGCATCTCTGAGAATCACCGTAGCACCAATCATTCTTGATTTCCATGTCTGCAACACTAAACTTGCATCGTCTGCTTCCCGAACACTCCGCCTCGAGAACTGACGTCACCGTAGTATTTCTGAAATCCCCTGTCGAGGGGCAGTGCTGTCTTGGTTTATTATTCATACGACCATAGAGGGCTGTACGTACAATGATCACCTGATTTGATTCACAAGTAGCGTTGAATATTTCGTTCCAGCAGTAGCTCTTCAGTCGCTGATCTGTAAAAATTATATTAAAAATAATTAATAATTTTGAAAAATATACAATTGAACAATTTAGAGTAGGACGGGTTTATAAGATTGATAAACTGTATACTGAAGTTTCCCATCAGTATACTGTAGTTCATCATCTTCATAAACATGTTAATATGTTCATCGTTTACATTATCATAAAGTATGAAATAATCTAATAATAATCTATTGAAAAGATACCGTGACTAAAATACAGTGCGATGTATTATACCCTCAAATTCTGGAATTAAAAAAAACAGATTTCAATACTTTATTTAGAGTAGTAAGCAAGAGGTTTAGAAAAGCCACCAAAATGCTGAAAAGAAAGAATGCTGCCGAAGATAAATACTTATAACTGGTCTATATTACTAATCCTTGTTAAAAATAATATTTACCGCATATAATCTTGTGATAGCAAAAGTTACTGTAACGTTTACATTTATACGCTAGTAATACTTCAGCCAGGAATTGACTAAGGGTTCCTAATATTTAGAAGTGATGACCTTTTTTTAGATTATCACTCACTTTTGATCTCCAATCGCATGTATTTGTTCTCTAACTACATATATTAAATGAATTCATTACAGCGTCACAAGGGGGAGGGCTTCACCACTAAACTCGCATCCTTAACGTTACAACAAAATTGTTTTGATCTCCAATTGGGAGTTATAACCCCCCTCCCCCCCCACAACCCTGCTCTTGACTACGCCACTGGATAATGATGACGTGAGATTACACGAAATATAATATATCCGATTTTGGCTAAAAAAATCAGAATGAAGAGGGACTGTTCATATAAATTATGACATATGATATATAAATTATAATTATTTAATTTTTGTAGTTTCAACTTCTATTATAATTGCTGCCTGTCTTATAGTTTCATTTCTCTATATCCGGAATCTGTTCACTAACCCCCCATCCCACCTTTTCTCGCATCTATGATTTGCACTTTGACGAGTTAAAATTTAGGTTCGTTTTTAATAGAATTATTAATTTAAATAAATATTGTATTGCAGATGATGAAAATTGTGTATTTTATTGTATAAAATAATGAGTAATAATTATACTAACTATACACGTGGTTCGATCTATATGTTGTAGGTTACAAGTTAGAGCATTAAATATAATATTTAACTATACAAGTTGCAGCATTAACTTGTAGAGTCAAATATTATATTAACTACAGTATATATGCAAGGTAATGTTGTAACTTGTAGCATCATCACCGTCATGGAATAATATAGATAATATATAATTATATATCCTGTTATGTAACCAGCACCGATATAATATTTACCAAAAATAATTATTATAACTAACTGTATTTTGTAAAACTAAATTCGTATTCTGCGAACTAATTATACTATAGTACTCAATGGGTTCTAATTACTTTGAAAACATAAAATAGTAATTAGTGATAGGATAGAAGTTCAAATGATAATTAGGATGAAAATTGTAATAATAAAAATTATAATATAAAATATTATCATTAGGCTTATGTATTATATTAGGTAAATGATCGATGCAAACAAAGAAAGCGATCTACTACTTTTAGTAATTTGAATAAATGCTTACATTATTTCTAAGTTTTAATTATCTTTACGAATTACATAGATACACATTTTTATCTAAACTGATCAATGCAAAGTACATTGATATTAAGCATACTATTAACAAATTGGATATGAAAGACTATTCGGCATTACAAAGTAAATGTAATTTAAATAATAAAGACTTATAGAACTGTTAAATTTAAAATTTGAAGTATTTTTAAAAACGAAATTAATTTAATTTAATCTTATATACGCATGTATATGTATTATTTTTTGTATATATTTATATTTAATGACATATCTTGTCACATTTTCTTATTTTGTCTCAGTTTTTATGCACAGTTTTTTTTCTATTGATTTGTGTCAATATTTATTTTCAGTTTATGGTATATAATTTTACTACTGCCATCTGTTTGGTAAATAAAAGAGTATATTATTATTATGAAAGCACGTTGGATATGTTAGTTGTAATCATCACACTTAAAAATTATTATTTAAACTTTTAGAAATTCAACTCATCATTATCGCATAATCATAAACTACCGGAGTATCAGCCTGGCTAAATAATAATTCAATATTTGAAGTAAAATATTGACGACAAGACACAATTACATTTATAATTATTGCTATGATTCATTGAAATGACCGTTTTTTGTCATTTTTTGAGTTTCAAAAATTGAAATTTGTATTGTTTAAATCGATCAATCTAATCAATATTATTCAGGTATTTTTAATTATTTCTATTTATTTATTATTATTAATTAAGTAAAACAATTAAAACAGAACACAAAATACCAGATACAATTAAAATTCCGTAGCCAAAAAATGAATTCACCATGGCAAGACTTAAACTCTTACCTTGTTGGCGATGTCCCAACTGTGTTGACTTTGTGTAAGTTTGGACATTCGAAACATTTAGAAGTAAGATAAATAAAACAAGGATCCTTGTTAGTATTGTCACGGATTTATTTCCATTAAAGCGAGATTTTACAGCCGGGAACATAGTTGCACGGGTATTGTTAAGTCGAACCATCTGAAAAATGAACGAATTTCGAATGTAAGTTATTGGTCTAGAAAATATTAGGTAGGTATATTTTCATTATCTAGAACTATTTTGGAATATCATTATTGAAACAAATTGAATCTTCAGACATTCTAAAGACGCACTATCTCATCTATATACCTATCGCAGGCATCAGTTTAAGTTTTAGTATAATTTGACAATTCGAAAAGATATGTACCAAAATAACACACGGATGCAAAATGTGAGAAAAAGTTTTTGTTGAATAAGTAAATTTAAATAAACGAAGTAAGTTTATATAGATACTCTCTATGTTTAACACACTCATAGTTATAGGCTTACTGATTTAATAATTTGTATCAGCATAATATTATGCTGTAGACACCTAAAGTGATTAATTGAGTGAATGGGCTAGAGGGGTCGATCCGCCTAAATTATTCATTAGTTGTTTAATTAAATCAAGAATTTTCTTAAAATTATACCAAAATCATCATTAAGAACTTTAGTGTCTTAGGTACTATATATAGTAATTTTTATAAATAGCCTAAATTTGTAAACGGATGAAAAAATCGAGATTAATACCGAGACAATACATCTTACTGCCTATAGAGCAGTCAGATTTTTTGAAAAAAGTTAGTATTTGCTTTGCTATATAAGGGTTCGGTAAAGCCCTATATTAGTAACTTTTATTCTACTAATAAAAAACGCATTAAATACAGATCTTTTGAGAATCGTTTTATTCATTGTGCATCACCCAGAAACTTTTGCAGAAACACAACATCCGACACAGCATCCGGAATATAAGTCTAGTAATTAGTATCAGTATACACAATTAGAACTTGATTGGAGGTTAAACATCGCAATAATTCATGAACACGAGACTGATAACAAAAA
>JAQIXG010005039.1:0-11971 GCA_034700105.1 Oconnorella tubifera | reverse complement strand
AACAGTTACACAGGGGGAGGGAGAGGGGGGGAGCTCAAATATTAATATACAATTTTACACATTTTTATTTAGTAATTATATTTAATTTCTTTGTAAACAGTGCAAGTGCTGTCATGCGTGTCGGGCGAAGTTCGATTTCTTCCAACGAAGGGTAAGCGTTTCAAATTTGACCTAAATATATCAATTAAAGGGTGCACCAAGTCGGCGAAATATTGCTTCATAGGACTCGAACTGAAAGCTTTGACTTCTGTCCTCTAATCACTAATTAGTAAATTTTAATTATATAATATTAAATATATCTTAGTTATATTACTTTCCTTCTATAATGTAATGTGTGATCGCGCGCATTTAGCACCACTGCAGACGGTGTGGTCAGTGTTTCTGCACCAAGTGTTGTTGCACCAAAATGCCGCTACAACGCATGTGCTTCGTTGATCCAGTCCTACAATGTGAAGCGTGTCAAGTGATGTCATCGAGAGAAAATGAGTTCTTTGTCAATCATCTCAAAACTTTGCAACAAGGTCTGTACTAGGGTTAGGGTTAGATTTAAAGTTAGATGCAAGGAATATTTAGGATTGGGGTTAAGTTTAGGGTTTATTTAAATTTAAATTTAAAATGTATGAATTTTGTGCACACCTTTATTTAGGAGCGCAGTTATTTGCTGAGGGCACTCTGTTTGAGGGAGAGACTGTGCAACTGAACTGTAAACTATCGATGGATCAGAGGTAGTAATCACTTTCTCATTTATTTTTATCTTTATTTTATCTAAGCTGTTTTTATCAAAACAAAAACAACTCATTTAGGATCAGATTGAAGGTATAAAAAGGGAGAGGGGGTCGGTTGTTATTAACCTCCCCCCCCCTATGTTTTTTTTTGTTAAAAATTTATAAAATAATAATTGTTTCAGATATATATTATTTGACGCTGCTGCTGGGCCACACCCCTTTGTGAATTACGAGCCAATAGAATTACAGAGAATCAGGTCAATAGAAACACTCTCCGCCTCCAAGGAAACGCCCGGTCAGCTCAAATCAGATAACCTTTTTTTGATTTTAATTTTTTTTTAATAAGATGCTTTTTATATGTGGTTTTTGTGGTAGTTTAGAATATTGATTGATCAATTGATTAATCAAGTTATTGATTGACCGATTGATTGATTGATTGGTTGATTTATTTATTTATTTCCAGGTAGTCCTCTGCCTACAGGACTAGACATAGGATACAAGGACACAGAGGAACAAAGTCAAATGATCCAATTAAGCGTAGGAGAGAGTGCAGTGATGCAAGCAAGGAAGCAAGCAATCACGTGGCTTAATGCTTTATTAAAGGTAACATTTGATTTATCCCACCCACACCTTTCTTTTGGCAGTCTAAATTGCTATATATTGAATTAAAGTATATGATAATAATGTATTTGCAAGGTTAATCAGACTGTTGTGTGTCATTTTTAATAATTGAAAGTCTGTAGTGTATATTTTTTTTATATATATGTTTTATGTATTTATATTTTTATATTTGTCTAAATTGTTTTGCAGACAAAGAAAATGATCAATGGCATTTCTAAATGAAGTGTAATATTAAAGATTGAGAGTTTGAGAATGAACTCTGAACGGACCAATTTATGACTTTATTTATAGCCTTTATGTGCCTAGGTCTAACCTTTGCCTTAATCCTATTGTTAACTGTAATAAAATAGATAGTTATTTATATGTTTATCAGACACTTTTAATCAGTATATTCATTATAATATATATTTTATTTCATAAATGAGTTATTTTGCTTTAGTGTAGTTTATCAACACCTTTTTTAAGCTTGCATCAATCTTTTAAGGCACATTATTGACATTTTTTGATGTCTATATTTAGAGTATCTTTTTTCATTCTTCTAACTGTTTCAGTTGAATATTCCCCCCCTGCCCCCTTCCCCCCCTCTCTTATTAAAATATAATAACATCATGTAATATCTATTGTTTATTATGCACCATACGTTATCTACTGTATTTATTTTTGCATATTCTTGTACATATATGTTGCTTTTCAGCAATAACTTGTTGTATATAATCGCCTTATTCCTAATAATTGAAAACTATATAAATTATCAATTATAGTTTAGCTCGCTTATATTGTAAATTCATTGTTTCATTATATTAGCTAGTTTTTTTTATAACAGTTACACTTAACAAGTTGAATTTGACATTTATTCATGTTTTAATTGTTTTTAAAAGGTGTCATAGTCATGTAGGCTAAATTATAAAAATTTAAATTAGGCTAGATTTATGCTTAAAATTGTATTTAAATATCAGACAATATATCAATTGGGCTATAAGTTAGTTTTCAATCATGAATTTCTTACAAACGAACGAATTTATAAAACTGCATTTATTGCGACGTTTTTTGTTACTCCCACTCTCCTTTCTAACCCCCCCCCCCATTGCGTTGTTTTAAAGCGACTTATTACATTGTCAAATGATCATTTGATTGTGTTAGATCCACTGTTTATTGAACAATGGATAACTTTCAAATATGACTAAATGTAGCAATTTTAGAATTGGATCGAGGTATCTCTCCACACCCCCCCTCCCTTTAAATAGATTTTTATTTATTATAATAATATATTCAATATTTATCTCTCCTAAATTTAAATCTTCGATTGATTTAACTGCCTAATTGCCGTGTATCACTAAAGCAAAGTTTTGCAATTTCAGTTATATTAGAGATTTGGTCGCATTAAACGGGTGTGTAAATAGTGTACGTTCTAAAGTAATTAACCGATAAGAGTCAACTAAAGCTAGCTTAAATTGAATAGTTTAAACTTTGGTGTAATTATAATAGTAGGCCTACATATAGATAACAGTTACACTATATATTACAATATACCGACTTCATATTCGAGCAGTTATAAAAATAATTTTGAAATTAAAACAATTCAAAGTTTATTATATTATCATCTAAACTCTAGTATTATAATGGCTGCAGTCATTCAATCAATCATCTTATTTCTATTCTTTACATCTGCATCAAGTTTGTTCTGGCAAGTAAAAACTGACGTTAAATTCCCCAGCGTCTCTGACATAGAGAGTATGATATTGAAAGCTCAGATGGAACAAAACAGCGATCCTGGCTATAACTTTACTTGTTATTCCTGTCAAACTGATAATAAAACGGGGGGTGGAAATAATTGCGTCACCGTGTCGTCTGATACTAAAACAGTTACAGGGTGCAACACGTGCAACGTCACCGCAAGAATGTCTGCTTCTATAGAAGAAGGTTTGTGTAGAACAAAATGACATTAAACTTGTAGTTGTTATGACACCTTTTTTATTGATAGCTTTTATTCTATACAAAACTTTGCTAAATTAATTCTATAAATTCATGAGTTGCAAATCTTGAATTAATTGATTTTAAACAACGATTTTTAATACCTTGACTGAAGAATGCTTTATCTTTATTGTTCAGGGGGTGTGATGGTCTACACCAGGGGCTGCGGGCACAAACCTAAGCGTAAGTTTTGTCTGACGGAGCGTACACCGGTCGGGAGCATCTACCCCCCTTACACCTGCACGTGTAACGCTTCGCTTTGTAACACCGACACCTTGCCTGTCGGTGATCTGAGGTGCTACGCATGCTCAAGTAAAGGTGTCCAAGACAAAGGCTGTGACGTCACACTGAATAAGACTGAAGACAATGTCCATGTGGTTGAAGGATGTCTGGCTTGCACGAAACTTTTCATTAACGCGACTAAACCAGGTTAGATTATAAAAGGTGTAAAACCTTTGCTGTAATCTCTGTATAATGTGTATAATGTTAAATGTCGATTACATCTCGAATTGAGATTTTAGAGAACATTCAAGGTCACTCACTGCATTTGTTTTGTTCATGAGCTCTGAAGAATGCAGAAGTCATTTGATTTACAACTCGTGTGATAAACCTACGCATTTACTTCAAACGCTTACATATCATTCTTGCTTCTCCCTCCCCCCTCGTATCGATTATATCCTGTAGATAAATATTTTTAAACGAGTGGGTTATGAGGGGGTGGTATAAATAATATTTCCAGTAAGTTTATTGCACTTTTCTTCGTACGATTACTTATAAATACATGCAGTGTAGCTTCATATATATTTTTTATAAGTCACATCAGCCCAAAAATCTAGTCAGCTACATTTATTTTGACACTGCAATTATTTTTATAGGTGCTAAACCTTACTACATGCGCGGCTGTTCTCACTCAGTCGATCCTCTACCTACTTGCATCAACGAGTCGCTACAGTGTGAATATAGATGCAATAGTCATCTATGCAACACAGCCAATGATAGTTATTTATCAAATATAATAGCTACCTTTTTTTCATCTTTTCTATTCTATATATTAAGTCTGAAATAGATTCGTCAATGATACTCACTTTATTCTTGAGCTAGGTTATGCTCAATGACATATATTTAAACCAAGATTTATTGCTAAATCTAGATTTAAGCGGTGATTTAGACATTTTATGTGTAAATCTAGATTTATAGGATTTAGAGATTTTGTTTTTAAATCGAGATTTATATGATGACAAAGACGTGTACAACAAAGATGTTTCGATTAGTTTCTGTATACTATACATAACAATTAAAGCCAAAGTCAAGAATGTTTCATTGTAATTCATACAATCGTTCAAATATAATGAATTAACCCCCCGCCCCCTAACCCTAAAACTAATTTATCATCATTTAAATAACAGTTCACAAATAAAAATTCTTAAATCTTATAAATTTAAAATTGAATAAAAGTATCTGACTGTCAATCAAAAACTTATCAACCAATCTCGTCTCAACACCAAATTAAGCTCCTCCCACATTCTGAAAAGAGCAAAACTGCCAACCATTTATATTAAAAAACTGTCAAAGTTAAGTTTAAAATATAAAAATGCATCATAGGCCCCGCCTCTCTAGGCTCGGAATGAAATAAGCCTCGCCCCCTATGCCCCTAGTTAGGCCACGCCCCCTTAGGTCACTAGTTAGGCTATGCCCCCTAGTTAGGAGAACGGCTGTCACGGCGACGATCTCGACTGCGAGATCTGGATCTACGTCCCCCACCACCGCCGCCTCTGAAAACAATAAAAATTCAATCAACAAAAATGTCCAATAATTTATTACCAATAAAACTCATTAACGTCTTACACTTGCTACTGCCCTCCCCACCCCCCCCCCTTCATTCCGAAAGTAAAATAATTGACTGCTCTGATGTGTTAAGAGTGAAGCATTCACTAATCAACTAAATAACTCCAGGACACCTTACTAACCTGTATCCAGGGGGTGATCTGTACCCCCCCCCTCCTCCTCCTCCTCCTCCCCTACTCCCCCTGTACCCACCCCCACCTCGACCCCCACCCCCCCCATCAGGGCAATCCCTCGCCATGTGACCAGTACGACGACAATTGTAACATTCGTTAGAAAACTCTCTCCCCCCACCCCCACCATACCCCCCTCCCCCACGCTAAAATAAATAACAGCAAGTATTGCTAACATTTTACTTTTTATTCAACATCTGCTTTCAACCGTTACACTGGGGTTAGGATTATAGAAACTATCTGAGATTTCAAAACACAAAAATATTCTATAATAACAGAAACAATACAGCTACAGTTATTAAACAGATAATTTTTTATATCTCACCGGCCCCCCAGAGCCCCCCGGGTGGGGCTTACCCTTGGCCCATTCTACTATGATGTTAGACCCACAGACTGAACGACCATTTTCATATCTCATCGCATCCTGATTAAAAACAAACGACAACAACAATGATGTAAACTTTGCACACCTTTATTTTATACGCGATCCAAGTATTAAAAAGAAAACTTAAATTTTTAGTTTTATCTCTTCATATTTTTTTTGCTTTGCACAATTCGTAGTCAATTTTGTCACTTGAACTTTGTATAAATTTCAGTAAATGAAACAATTTGCATTTGTAGCAATTGATAGCAATTGAAATAGCACTCTTTGAGTTAAACTGTAAATTAAATGTCATAATATTATGTTCATCTTACATTTTCAAAAAAATGCAATGTATAGAAAGTTTAATAAATAAAAAAAACATCTGAAAGGCAAACAAAATTAAACAACAATTAGTTGAAACACAAAAATTAAAGAACAACCTGTACCCTGATCATTGCATGGGGGGGCCTAGGCGCCCCTCACTAGACAGACCTGATAGAAGGACACTGACAAGGATAAAGAGAGGTACAACTAACAATACACAGAGGTCTGGCTAATGCTAATGAAAAGCTTGATACTAATATCATCCATCTATTGTTTGGCAATGAAACTAACATGACTTGAATAGAAACAACGCAGCAATTAAGTGGCTTTCATAGATTTACAAACATGGCATGGAAATGCATACTGAAAAATACACAGAACAGAATCCTTGTTAATCGCATACGAAAAACCAGAGCAAAGGCCGAGAGAAGTTATAATAATATCGATAGACTTTAAAAAGGTTTCGGAAATTGGATATTAATATCATTATATAATTGTCAAACAATGAGAGCAGAAAAAGTGAAATATAGTGCAAAAGTATATAATGCATTTTAAATATTATACAAGCAAAATATATTATACTTATTATTGGTAATATGGAAAAAAAGATACAATAATGAAATTAATAAAAGAATTATAAATAAGAATGATTGTTGTTCCGACCTCTGCATCTCTCCTGTCTTCAAAGTCAACAAAGCCATAAGCTAGAGGGGGGGGGGAGATTTATAAAATTATTTACTTAATGTCAGTTAAAACTAAGTTTAAAATAAATACAATGAAAATGATTTACTCAAAATATTGACATCAACTTTGATGATTTTAATTTAATAAATAATAATATTAAAGGTGGACGTACCCATTTCATTGGCTAAAACAAACAAAAACACAAAATATTCATTAAAAATTGCATTTACACGTTAAATCAAACACAGTAAATGATAAAATTTACTACAAAAATGACACAGTACATAGCCACTGAAAATATATTACATAAATCTTGATATAATTTATCAAATATACGGCAAAAATGCTTGCATTTAGATTTAGGCAGATTTTCGACCAAGCCGCATTTTATTCAACACCAAATAAATCCTTTTGTTTAAACTATCGTAAATTTGCATCAAAAATTCTACCAATTATTCAACGCACTTTATAACATCATCTTTTAATGTTAAATAACTCTAATCAATTATTTAAACCATAAATTAAATCAAAAATTGGTAAAAATTACGATTCAAAATGGTCGCAACAAAGGAAAATCAATCAAATTGACTTTCCTCGATGAACGAGGGACGGGGAGGGAGGGGCTGGGGGGGTGATTACCTCCGTATTTGATGTCGCATCGGACGACCCTCCCGTAGGACTCGAAGATGTCCTCGAGGTCCTTGACCCTCGTGTTCTTATTGAGTCTCCCGACAAATAGCGAGTCTTCTGACCGACGAGACATCGCGAGACAGAGACAGTGAGACAGAGACAGGAAGGAATAAGAGTGGCGTGGGGGGAGGGTGCATAGCGTCTATACCATTGAGGAAGGAAGGGCTCATATTGCATATATTCTTTGCTTATATCTTTACATGAGATAAAATAAAGTATTATAGCATACATTTATGCCATCTAGAATCTATATCATTATAAATTAAATAGATTCAATTATAAAGATTCAATGATATAGATTAAGACAATATAGATCAGGGTTCATGTCGTCTACTTAAAATAAACGATTCAAATCATCTATAGCAGTAATTCTCACAACGTAGTCCTTTTGCCACATGAAGCCATACTCACAATCGTTTGAACTTTACAATAATAGCACACAACCCCCCCCCCCACACAAACACACTCAATTTAGTTCATTCTTACCAATCATGGTTTTTTTTATAGATGGCAATGTTTCCTATTTTTAGAATCTGTCTTTTCTTTCCCCTCACCTCTCGATTTAAATATATTTGATGTAATTATAATGTTAATGACTACAACGGGCTAGGCCTACTTGTATCAAGACGAATAAGAAATGATTTAAAGGGTTATTTTATTTAAATAAAAACGATATAATTACATTAAAAGTCTTCACGTTCGCTAAATAAATAATAAACAATAAAAACAAAATAAACTACACTATAATCTCTATAACAACAATATTACCTAGCTTTAAATAATACTACTAGCGGAGGAAAAACGGTATGAAAATCTACGAATCGAAAAAGAAAATAAATTAATACAGCATAACACAAAGGGGCGCCACAATTTTTACCACCCCCCGTGTTTTGAACAGGGAGTACGGGGCACTGGCACCCCCCTCCAATATTCTGACTGGGTGGGCCCGTTAATTTTAAACTCCCCGTGTCAAAATCTATCCCCCCTTGTTCATAGGACCCCTCAGATTGGGCCCCATCGCCCAGGGGGCCGTTATTTTGAGGGGGGTAGTTAGGTTTGAAGCCAGAAGGGCGGGGTGTTCGAAACCGCGCCCCGAGTGGAGTGGAGGGTAGAGGAAGGGGGGTAGAAAAGTTTGCGGGTTGGGGGGTTTGTAATGTGGGAAGGGTGCAGGGGGGGAGGAAGTCGAATGAGTAATGCATGCGTATGAGAGGAGAAATGACGTCACGAGCTGACGCGCCGCATTGCTTCTCTATATGGAACTCATAGCAGCCTATTAACTTCTCTCGATGTCTGAAATAAAAAGGTGTGCGATTTAATGTTGCAAATAAAAAGTTTTCTGGTATTAAAAGTATTTCGTTTGATTTTAATCTTATGCAAGAAATTAGAAAAAATGATAATTAGTATACTAATTAGTAGCTGAATTGAAATTCTCAGCATGTTGAATAATATAATAACATATTAAATAAAAGCAATAAATACCTACAGGTTTAATGTCTAAAATTAGAAAGAGAAAAATTGACGAATACGAAAGAGCGTTACATACACTATGTCCGTCTGTGATTGGGTGTCATTTGGTAAACATTTCGCTGAAAACATTTGATTTTTGGAAGGAAATCGATCAAAGATTATTTTGCATAATTTAGGATATGAAGATTTGTTGTCGTTATTAACTGATTCCTTATAACAGTTCAAATGTGATTTATATTCTGTAAGAAAACAGACACCTTTTTATAACTAGATGCACGCAGTAGAAATAAAAAAATTACATATAGAATTACATATATACATTACGTTTAACTTTTGTTATAACAATCAGTCGGGCAAAAATGAGTTTAAGCCATATTTAAAACCTTCGTTTGCTTTTTTGCAAATATATAGCAAAACTCTACAGCAAATAAAAAGGTGTTAGAAATGAAACAACACATCTATTATAAAAAATTTTGCTGTAAATAAAAAGGTGTTAAACTTACTATTAAAAGCAATGTCACAGACGTATGTGGCTAGTTGAATGCTTTTATTCCATTCAGGAGACAGATCATAGACCATATCAATGCCTTCCATGCAAGTCTGTTGTATGGGTGACAGACAGATTCTATACTGATCCAACGCTCTACAATAATAAATACATTGTACCCTTCTCTCAAGCATCAACTTTAGTTCTTAACTTTCCGTTGTGTTGTATCCTCCTTAAAGAAAATATTTTTTTGAATTTCCTTCTCGATGTACCCTTCATCCAAACCTACCTCAAATCTACTATCATTTCATCCTGATGTACCCTTCAACCAAGCCACATTCGCTTCTTTAAGCATCATTAGTCTGCATGCATATATTCACATTTTAATCCCGTACCCTTCTCCCAAGCCTCTACCTACCCACACCAGTCATTGATAGTCTTGTCAGTGCTACGTATGACACCACGCAGCGTCTCATGAAAGGCAATAGGAAAGCGAGAGAACTCATGATAGCAGACCCTCATGACAGTGGGAAACTCAGGAGGACAACTCATGCTGTACTGAAAACCTACAATAATATTATTATTTAAGAAAAAACGCCTATTTTACTACTCCTTTAAATAGTAAAAAGATATTTTTAAAACAAAGATTACAAAAGAAACACCTTTTTTATGACTCGCTTATCTTGCATATGTATACGGGAATTATATCACTCTTTATTCTTAGAAGAGCGGCTCTTATATTGTATTAGCAGAACTTTAAACCAAACATCGTTATCTAAACCTTTTGGCTGTGTGTGTGTGTGTCACTGTGTATGTGCGTGTGTGTGTATGTGTGTACGTATGTGTGCGTGCGTGTACCTGTATGTGTATGTCTGTAACCCACCTATATAGCTATCATAAGACAGATAAAGGCACTGTTTCTGTTCTTCCAGTCTGTCTGTACTGCCAGTCTGCTGTCTGTCTGTACTGACAGACTGGAGTCTGTCTGGATGTAGGTGACTCTCTACAGACACTGCCAGTCTGAAGTCTGCTAGCAGACTGCCACAAGCAGATCGCATCAGACGGTCCTCACATTGCAAGTACTCTGTCATTGTTCTGTCACAGACATTGAGCATACTTCAATTATTAAATGACACAAGTTAAATGACACATGTTATTACATTTGAAATATAAATCTAATAATATTATACAATTAGATTTGATTTTGCTGTTTTAGATAGCAAAAGCAGAAACTCAATGATCTAGTAATAGTTGACCTATTTACATATTTATATAATTAAAAGCTGCCGATTGACTGTGATTGTGACCTATTTCTGACCTATTATATTGAGTTGATTTACATATATAATTAGATTATCTACTTGAATGTAAAATGAGTTGACCTAGTTGCATATTGAATTAATGTAATTGTATGTATTTGACCTACTTGCATATATCCATGTAATTAATTTGTCGTCTCATTTGCATAACGACATAGCAACCGTTGAATAAATGATTAGATTTACTAGACTGTGACGTCATACAGGGCAACGTTGTCATGGTAACTGAATAAGAAAATCAGAATTTAAGATTTAAGTCAAAGCTAAATGGAGCAAAGGTCAAATAAAGATCAAATGAAGGTCAATAAGAGAAAGAGAGAGAGAGAGAGAGAGAGAGAGAGAGCGCAAGTATTGATCAGTCACCGTGGAGACTAATATTTCATATCTTAAGGGACCCTGTGGCTTAACAAGAACAAATCTATTCGAGGGGGGAGAGGCAGGGGTAGGGGGAGGGGGGGGGTAAATAAAAGGTTCTTATCAACGATCTATTCTAAAAGGAAATGCTCAACTTTCAGAATTATGATAGATTGCCCCCCTCTCCCCCTCCCCCTCCTCTCTTGCCTCCCCCCTAGGACCATTACAGCTGATCAAACGACTCGATAGACTTGAAACATTCAGATATCTCAAGATTATACCATCATATATCTTCTTTTATCTCTCTCTCTCTCTCTCTCTCTCTCTCGCTCTCTCTCTCTCTCTCTCTCTCTCTCTCTCTCTCTCTCTCTCTCTCTCACTTTCTCGCTTGGTGGAGCACGTTCTAGCTATAGTAGCCTTGGTTCTATCAAGCTCTACGTCATACGCTGCTGATGACGTATTACATCGCAACGTCACCGATCTAACGCATGATAGCCACTTCTGAAACATACTAAAAACAACAAAGAACATATTTATTGTTTAATTTACTTATATAATTTTGTTTCATCAAAAGAAAAGGGGTGCAAATAAATGTTTCCTAATGACTAGATGGCTATTTATTTCAATTGCAAGCCATCATTAAACAGTTTTAAACTTTACAGATTCTATTCATCCCCCCCCCTCCTCTGCATCACTTAAAATGAAATCACCTGCAAAGTGAATCAAAGTGTTCTGGGTCCGCGTGTTGTAAAAATTTATCATAGTACGATCCATTCGCCAGTAGCGCCAGTTGTTCTGAACATTCAGTTATACTATTCTCTCGACAGGTGGCACCACTAGCGGACCCTAAAAATAAATAAAAAAATATTAAAAAAACATTGACTTATCCCCTTCAATCTGGTCACAAGCCTGTCTCCCTCTAAGATGGGGCGGGATTGGAGTCCGCAGTG
>JAQIXG010005038.1:0-11974 GCA_034700105.1 Oconnorella tubifera | reverse complement strand
TTCTACTATGTATTTATTCTATATTTATTTTATAATGTCAATTTGCATTGCTATATTTTGTTAATAAACTCATCTTTCTTTCATATAGATTAGATTAAAATCACAGAATATTTTACAGAATTGGTAACTCAAAATTTTTAAGAATGACCAAGAACAAAATTAAATATAAAATGAGAAGAAATTGGGCATTTAAAAATGATTTGGAATTATTTTCATTTCCAGCATTAAAAACCCAAAACGAGTTTAAATTTGATCAAATATTGAGTGTTAAAGATTTTCAAAAGATTTTCAAAGTGTTCAAAAAATATGAACACTTTATTAAAAATTATAAAATGCATAATAATTACATAAACTGTCTGAATTGCTTTGAATACCAGTACAAAAAAACTGCAAAAATTACAATTACATGACAATGCTGACTAAAATAACTTTTATAATGATGATGATTTCAGTGATGATAATGACAAGTAAAAGCATCATTCTATCTAACCCTTCGTATTTCTAGATTGTCTTCATGCACAAGGGCTTCCGGACGTTTTGGAAACTTTTGCACTCCCCCACTGGACTTGACAAAAGTTTTGCGTCTATCTCGAGCTCTAAATATTATTTAAATCAGTTAAAATTTAACAGAAAGTTATTTGCAAAAGAGATGATAGTAATATCAACAATACCAGTTTGTTTATTACGTTTATTACTATTGATGTTTCATTTATTTTATAATACATTGACTTCAATTACATTTGACATTTACTGCAACTAGATTCAAATTTTATCTAGGAAAAAAAATCACAATCGCTTTAGATCAATTGGTTAAAGATTAATATATGGTAATCACATAGTTATAATTTAACCTTTAATTTTCAGTTAGATTTCTTTATTTTATTATTTTACTATCATATTTCAGCCAAAAAAATTACACAATCATATATGATACTAAATAAGAAAAAATATTTGTATCTTTTTAGCTCATTTACGAAGACAACCTTACACAAAGTATAAAAATAATAATAGAATTTATAACCTATAGCATGTGTATTCCTAAGTGCTGTGAAGCTATTTATTGCCTAGAGCAAAGCGAGAAACAAATACACAAGGATCATAAATATATTATGGTGACAACAAAATATTAATTAACCACTAACGTAAAAATTACGCCTAGTATAAAGTTTTATGATACAGTTATTTGATATATATATAAATTTTATTCACCAATCAAATGGCAGAAAGCGCAATAAGAAAACCTACTCTCGTGTGACCACTGGTAATAAAGACATTGTCCGCTGAAGAATGAGCTTGTCATGAAGACTTTGAAAATGTTTGTATCTCCGATACACAGTCCATTTAAAATCCCCATGACTAATTTGAATGAAATATCTAGATTTAAACCAATAAATCATAAATTAATAAATGTTTTATGTTATTCCTCCAGCACATTGAAATACTTCTTAATTCGCTTAATTGGATCCTGTATTGATTATGGGCAATTCATTCCATTTTCATATTTGCGCTAATGCTTGCCTCTTCCTTACAGTATTTATTTTGAACAATGTGTACAAGAAGAATCACATGACAAAAATAAAGCCAGAAAAGCCTAATCATGAAAACTATAAAAGTATTCTTCTACTAGTGAATGCTTAACTTAAAGTACCGATTCTGAAGTCTACAATGTACTTAACTATATTGTTATAACCTATTGGCAAATACAGATATATATTATACTTGTAATGACTTTTTAAAGTAGTCAATATCACTTCAACAAGTTATTAAAAATGCAAATGTAGGCAAGTAATCCCGTGATTAACTTTGTCTAGAGAGAGAATAGATAAACATCAAGAATCGCTTAGAAACAAAAACTAGTAGATATAAATGATAATACTGATAAGCTATATTGAAAGAGATGTTCATCATCTAGATTACCATTCAAAAATGAAATTATAATATTTTTCATTTAATTCACAAAAATTCATTAAATGCAATAGGTTTATAATGAACAAAATAGCATAAATTCATCTAACATTGATCACACTTGGTAATGCTTTATTTTATATATATACAATAAAACAGATACATGTCACATCAAATATATTATACTTCAATACTCTATATTTTATTACAAAATATTAGCAATATGATAAAATTAGCAAAGCAGTTACGGTAATGACAGGTAATTATAAAGACTTGCAGATTAGGGTTAAGTCTGTGGGATAAGTCACTTCTCTCAACTTTGATGATCTGTACAGTGATCTTCTGCCCAGGCAAGAAGCAATGACGTAGATGAGAGTCAAAGGAGACTGGAGTCTCATGGATGCAACTAAACGGACGATTTCTTAACACTAAATATCAAACCAAAATTCATTTAATTTCATACAATCTGGCATAAAGAAGAAAGTTTATATAAAATAATTGGAAAAGTTACTAATGAAATGTCATTCACTTAAAACAACTCTTATGATAACAATAAATATATGATATTTATTACATGTTTTTATATTAATCTCTTGCTTTCGTTGTTTGTCAATTAAAAAAAAAACTTTGTATAATCTTTGCAAGAAGGTTCAAGTATTCTATGTTACTTTTACTTGTTCTAAGAAGATTAAGTATTTTATTTTAGTCATAAATAAGTACTGATTTATTAAATGAAATTTAATTTATTAATTCTATCTACTATTTATTTTACATTCATTATTTTACACAAAAATAAGCCAAAATGATCGAAGACACTGATCTGTCCCTCCACTATGATAATGAAATACAATATATGAAAAGGCAACAATTAAATAATTACTAAAAGTACTTTTAAAAAATAAATTCGATTTAGTATAAGCTATGTTATTAACTGTCAATGTAGATTTATCGAAATTACACATCTTTAAATTTTAATTAGCATATCATGCAAGAAGAGAATTCTAAGGATTGATAATTATTGCAGATTTAATGAATATTAGGTAATTAAATCATTCATTTATAATTTTAAAAGTAGCTTTAAATTTCTGCTAATTTCAAAACAAGAGCTTCCTAATTATCTGATCTATAGATATTAGACTATAGTTATAAGCTTGAGTCCAAGATACACTACCTCATTCTCAAGTATTCTTCATAATAATAATGAAACTATTTTCTTATATACTTCATTTCTGTCTCAAAATTCTCAAATTTATAATTAATCTTGATTTTGTGGCTGTCAATTATTACGCAATAATAGATAATTGACATTTATTTGTTTATTGCTATTTGTCACATAAGCACAAGAAGCTAGTTAGTCGCATGCTCTGAACTTAATAGTGTGCATAAACCAAGGGAATGAAAGCACTTCACTTTGAATGCAATAAACTGTATAAATTTCTTTGTGACTGACGATAGCAGCACATAAAAGCTTATAGCCTTAAACTGATTGTTATTCCAGAAGGGATAAAAACCAGTATTTAAATTATTTCTGAAAAACCATTATAATCTAAATTATTTTAATACAGAGTTGATTAAATAATAATAATTGGAAATATCCCGTAAAAGTTGCAACGGCTCCTTACAATGTCCACTTCAACAATTCAGAAGATTTGAAATTTACATTCAATTTGAGTGAAAAATAACCTAGTGTTAAAGCCAAGAGAGATACACACACATATGAAACAAAATACACTTTGCAAGCAAAACTATAACAAGGTAGGTGTAGGATATCATTAATAACTTAATAAGTGATTATATTATTATGCAATGGCTACATAGTCGTTGGGCTAACCTAAGTACTACAAAAACTTACTACAAAAACTTACTACAAAAACTTACTACAAAAACTTGCTACAAAAAATAAAA
Organism: Oconnorella tubifera; assembly: GCA_034700105.1. Classification (NCBI taxonomy): domain Eukaryota; kingdom Metazoa; phylum Annelida; class Clitellata; order Enchytraeida; family Enchytraeidae; genus Oconnorella; species Oconnorella tubifera. The sequence goes on along the minus strand of JAQIXG010005038.1, from coordinate 8,164 downwards.
CAAAAAACAATTAAACAGATAAAAAATTAATTTAAATGGCTCCATAGTTGCTTAGAACATTGCAGAAAGATCAACATAAAACCAGTACAGTTAAAGTTATATCAGAAGACTATTATTGAAAACAGTTGAATTCTTATATTGGAACAAACCAGTGTTAAATTCTAGAATTTTACGCAAGGATGATTGGCTTTTAAAAGAACTTTTATAAAATGAGGAATAAAAAACTATACAACCACTAACTATACAACCACTACTTCTACAACTGTTAAAAGTTCAATTATCTAAATTATATTTTAAAATTATAAATATGTTAATAAAGGAAAATGAAATTAAAAAATATGTTAAGTCTATTTAAAATGTCCATGCCCATTACATGCACAAAATAGCAACATTTTATATTTATTATTAAATATTTTATACCAGTATTAGCAACAAAAGTAAAGACATGCGATATTTAGATATACCAACTACCTGCTTCCAATGAAACGGCAGAGTTCTCTCTGAAGAAGTTAATATAAATAATTATAAAAAATTGAAACAAATCCTGATAAAGAAAATAGAAGACATTAATTATTACAAAAAAAATTATTTTCAAAAATAATGCCTTCAAAAAGCTGTAGAAGTGCTCGCATCGTAGTTAGAAGGAATGTATGAAAAATTCTTTAAAGATTTTTGTTTGTGTATATAAATTACATGACAATTGCAGATAAATTAATATCTTATCTTACATCAAACAGCTTAAAACAGAAAGTAATTTTAAAATATTTTATAAAACAACTAATAGGAAATGTATACAGAAAAAAAACTTACATTCAATTTACTCAGTACTTGGTGCTATAGATGATGAAATATAAATATAAGTATTAATCCAGCTATTTAAGATTTATACTGATAATTGTGATTATGATGCGTCTTCATTACAGAAATGACTTGTGTGCCTGATAAATATAAAGGTACACATGGCAGCCAGACAAATTAACACACAACAAAGACACACCTTGTTACAATTTCCAATATATGAAAATTTCAGGAATTTTATTTTAATCTAATGTAATATATTACAATAGGATATCAATAGTAATACTCATCACCTTGATACCAAGAATATTCATATAAATTTAAATAAAGCTAATCACTTAGTAAATCAGTAAGTATTTTTTCTTTGTTGCCTAACAGCACATCAGCACAGACATGCTCACTGCCAGAAATAAAGTTTTAGATAATCTGTAGCATGATCTAATAAAATACAAAATATGAAATAAAGAAAATCTGTTTTAAAATCAATCAACAAACCTTCTTTACTGGCTCGTTTGCTAACTGACGGATTGCCAGGGTCCAGATAGTCTTCATCAACTTCTGGCAGTGGAAGATAGTCATACTCTTCATCTTCATCAGCGGTCAGATCAAAGACTACAGGAGACAAATCAACTCTACCATTCAGAAACATTCCTTCTTATCTTGGCACCCACTTTTTTTTCAAAGGAAATGAAGGGGGGGGAACAGCAGCGCAATAAGCCTAACTTTGTTATTTTTGTTTGTAATGTAATGTCACATCAGCACAAAAAGTTATCATTCTATGAATGTGTACGACACCTAAAACAAATAAATTACATAAAATATAAAGCCATGATCTTATGACATAAAATATAAAGCCATGGTCTTATGACATAAAATATAAAGCCATGATCTTATGACATAAAATATAAAGCCATGATCTTATGACAGCAAGAGTTCATTTCATCTACTCACATTGTGTCTGATTAAAATCATGTTAATGGCTCATATATCTACTGATAAATTGAATTCATTCACCGTAATATAACTTATACTAATTCAAAAGTCATTTCATCTACAGCACTTTTAAGGATTTGATCATCACAGTCCAAAAAACCTCCAGAAGATCCAATGAAATAAAAAGAACAAAATTTCAGCTCAAGAAAGTCATCAAAAAAGAGAAAATATCTGGACATTTTGACAGGAAATACGACATTTTGTACTCAGATACCTTGACAGTATACATTTTGAAATCGCTCAATGATTGAAACATCGAGAGCAGCCTACTGATGAGACAGAAACATTTTGCAATAGACCATTTTAGATTAATTTCTAAAATGGTGTCAAACCGGAGTGATTTTTTGACAATTGTACAAAATATCACGAGGTTCAAACTTATGACAAGAGTTTTGATAAACTGTTAATCATCTTATATATTTATTAATTGTATCCTTTTAATAATTCTATGTGTTACATTTCATTATTTATTATTTATAGAACCATAGGGCTTCTAGGATCCATGGCCTGTTGGGCCCATACTACCCAAAAGGATTGTACGGGCCAGAGTCCATACTAATAATTTTAAGATCAGTCGTCCAGTAGGACCCTACAATGGGGTCCTCAGTGACCCGCAGGGCACATGGTCTGTTGGGTTGATTGTCATTTCATCATCCAGTAAGGCCCTTAGGATAGCGACATGTCAAGTCCACTTCAAGTAACAGTTAAATGATCAAAACATAATTATTTACAGTAATCAGATACTAATGTCTTTGATACAGTGCATTATATCCGAAATTCTGGAATTAATACTCTAATATTCTGTAATAATTAAAAACTAGAATTTCCAAATACAAATATTGTAATCATCAGTTAGACCTACAATAACATTATACGCTGTAATTCTATATTTAGCTAAGTTAGCTTAAATCCATATGAAAAAATACTAAAATATAACTATATGAAAATGAACATGTTTAATTACATAAGTTATTTCATATAACCTGTAATGACAGTTTAAGTAGGCCTATTTAAAGTAATGAAGTAGACCTCAATACACGATGTTTAATCTCATGCAGGGGCGTCACTAGGGGGGTGCCGGGGGGGGCGGGCAGACGTTGGTGACACCATCGTAGGGGGGTGACACCAAAAATTTTGGACTGAAATTTTCCTTTGAAGAGAAATAAATAACAATTACTCAATGAATAACAATGGGCTCATTCTTCATTTATGCTTGAACTGTGAAAATGAATGTGAACGGTCGAATGAATTGATACTTCCTTCAAAAGATCGTAAAAGAAGTAACAAGCAAAAAAAAAGGTTATCACTTTGTTTTCGGAGGAAAATTTCGGTCCAAGATGTTTTTGTTACTATTATTTTTCGCTCCAGAAAATTTTAGCCTAGCAGAAAAAAAAAATGCGTGGCACCACACCGGGTGACACCAACCCTTGTGACGCCCCTGATCTCATGGCCGATCTACTATAAGAGGTTAGAAATTGCATCTATCTCTAATCAGCACATCACCTCTAATTATCATTTCAAGTCAATTCTTAACAAAAAATGGATCAACACGGTACACGCATGAAAATACCATAACTCATGATTTACTGTCATACATCACTTGTAACGCTTGTTAATATAACACTTGTTGCTACATCAATAGCGAAATAATAGATTAGTCAATATTTTAAACCATTTAACCATAGATGATACAAATGAAAATGACAATAAATTAAATCAACTCTCCTTCGAGCTGAGAAATTATTGAATTTTATTGAATATTACACAATTTCAACGTTTGCAGCAGACGATATAACAGTAAATGATATGAACCCTCCTCTTTATTAAGTTTTCGGCGAGAGAATATTTTATCAAGAAATTCGACCAGAAACACCTTATGACACTTTCCAATCATTTCATAATAATATAATCTCAGTTATTTCGTACAGGGGTGATTACACGTCAAGAAATAACAGATTTTCACTATTGTTTACGTTTATTTACTAATCGTAAGTAAATAAATTTTACAGTAGGCTTATAATACGCAAGCATAGTGTAAACATTTCAGTGGGGAGGGAACTCCCAGCATCTGATAATGCCCTCTTCACTATAACAATCAATTCTTCTAATCTTAATAATCTCAATTAATTTATAAAATGAATATAGCAAGTACTTTATTATTTATTTATTTCAAAGTTGCAACTATAATCGCACTTATAATTCGACGGCACGATTAAATAATATAGCTCATAAACTTTCAACCAATAATAAAGTGAAAACTTTTGATCGCTTGCTAAAATAATGTCTGTTGGTTAAGTATGTGGTCTCTATTTAATTAAATGAGAGTGTACGGTGTATATTATACTTTCCATGAATTAGTGTTAGCTATGATTGAAAAAGATTGTCAACTTTTCAACCCCACTTCAGTTGAAATGTTTTCATTCGTTTTTTCCGTCTATCGTAAACTTCACTGTATAGTCAACTGGAAACAAAATACAATTGACCAAATTGATTTATAATCATGTTACAAAATGTTTCACTAAATTGACTTCATCAGTGAATTTTGAGAAATGATTCAAAACTTCAGACAGTTATAATTTATAATTTGATTATAATTTGGTATTGATATTATGTTACTTCGTATTATGTTGTAATGTCATAATTGTTTTTGATAAATAATAAATATATAATAATCTGTAAGTCTCAACTTACAGAGTTTACACTTTGTCTCATGTATTTTGTATGAATTATTTCAGTTCCGGCCTCTTGGAAATAAAATTTACTCAAATACTTAATGTAGCCTACTTGCGCAATCGTATTTAAAACTTGATTTTTTTACTTTCTTGACTCGTAGGCTAATTCTCTAACCCCCCCTCCCCCCAGCATCAAGTGGAAGCACGCCGAATCCACTACTCTCCCTAATCGGTCTCCCGCGTAGCTGCTGCTTAATGTTAACATTGTGTTATTAAATGAACAAACCATGCGTTACATTCAGTCAACTGGCGATCATAAACTTCATCAATGGTGAGACTATCGTAAAGGACAAAGCCTCCAGGAAACAAGACTTAGTATAGGACTGTTGGTCGTTAGTTAGATCAGGGACAGCAGATAAAAACATAAAGTTTTATGTTCAATCAACGAATGTAAATTTTAATAGAGATAGAAAATGAAAAAATATTCTTCGCTTTTATTTATATTTTTAAACCTTTAGGCCTAAATTTTGACATATTTGTCAGATTATTTAAAATTTGTCCGGGCATGCAGTGTTTACAGTCAAATTCGCTAAAAATTCTGTAAAAGTTTTGCTTGCAGTGCGCCAAAAGTTTAGTTTGCTCGACTGTACGTCGAAGATTGACAATGATTTCCTAATTAATTCTTTTGTTTTTGAGTAGCCACCTGAAAACAAAAGAATTAAGCAATCATTATCAGTAGGCCTAAGTAAAGCAATCATTATATTGCAGTATTAATCACTCACACTCTCAGTAAAGGACGCTGTGTATCAATTTAAGTTGCTATTATGTAGGGAAATAAGCCTCTACTTTAGTACTTTTTTTAATAAAAGTAAACGTAACTAATTTAAAAATCAGCAATATTTTTGAAAATGAAAATGAATATGTTGAAATTTTTAGTTTGGACTGCTTTGTTAGCCAGTAAATGTTATCTAGTAATTTTTATATTTGTTAACCAGTAAAATTTTGTTTTCTTAGACAGCCGGCCGGGCCTTTTGCCTAGATACGGACCCCAGAAATTTTGTCCCTTCTGCCGCCCCCCTCCTCGCGACAACCCTGCCCGTTCACTACCACCGTTAAAATTAAAGTGACAAAAACTATTCGAGACACTAATGTGAACTCTACCAACTATCATTTCTTTTGATGGATATATACTGTATGTACACAGTATACCCTCTCCTTTCTTAAAGAATATTTTAGGCCTACGCCAAAAATTTACGGTGCTAATTCTTACCGTTCGAGCCTTCGAGGCCAAGGTCAAGACCACTACCTCACAAGGCCAAAATCAAGGCCAAGACCTGGAAGATATGTTACCGAGGATTCTCGAGGCCAAGTCAATATTCTCGAGGACAACAAGTCTGGATACACTAAGATATCATAAATTACAATAACAAGACGATGAGAAAATATTTGTTAACTAATCATTGAAGCTTTAATCATCAGTGACGTTATGCCTTAACCTGCTTAACCTGACTGCAATATCCGGAAAGAAGTGAGTCATTAGCCTTGAAGGTCGGGCACCTGGGCTTATGAGCAATGAGGCCCTGTTAATATTATCGATGATGACTTTATTTATCTTGAATTATTTATTTATATGTATTTTACAGAATTTAAAGTCTTTGTTGAGATATTGTTCTACCAATTTAGATTTGTGACATTCTGATGAAGGATTTTTAATTAATGAAAATTATTTTAGACTTATGGTAAAGCTGAAACTTCCGAGAATCTTGTGATTTTTTAATTTCATTAAAAATCTAGACCAGTTTAATATACTAATTATTGTTTCATATCATCTTCGGTCATTAAGGACTGTATATATTGTGTCCTGTTGGAGAAGACGACTGAGAAAGTTAGATTAATCAATCCGTGTATCTCGATCGATATTTCTGAATTATGTTTCCATCATTTAATGAAGATAATTACCTACATTAGTCGACTGATTGATGAATAACATTGGGGCAAAGTTGATCGCAATGCAACGAACATTTTTTCATATTGAATAGAATCAGTATTGGATAATCGATGAATCTTCGCTCATACTAATGTCTTCTAATCCTTAATACACATATTATTATTGTAATAATTGTCATTTATCATCCAAATATTAAAACTCAAAATCCGTATATCTTGTGGGAGCAGGTAATAGGATCGAGACGGAATATTATTCTATGTAAATTAGCATGTAGGCCAAATATGACATGGATGGTAAGGATGATAATCATGATAACTATTTGTTTTTTAATAAAATATTTTCTAAATATATGTTCAATTCAGCAAGATGTGTTCAATTTTCCAATAACACTATTTATTAGTCAAGCAGCGTAAATTTTCCAATTATCAAGACAAATGATTTGCATTACAAGCGCGCTGACGATAAACAAACTAATCAGTGATCCAATCCATGATATCAGTCTATCAATTAAATTTTTGCAATTGGTCATTCCCTGAAACAAATAAAACGAAGAAATTTTAGAAAAAAGAAAATTATTAGCAATGTTCTTTTGGTTATTTTTCCTATAATGATGAGATTAATATTAGTAAAAGCACGCCATTTTGACAAAGTTATTATTTCCTTCTTGAAATCCCAGAATTTTAACTTCGAAGAAGTTTAAATAATCTATATCTATATCTAAATTTTGTTCAAAATATTTTATAATTTTATATTTTTTGTATTATAGTAGTAATTTTCAATAAATTTCGTATGATTGTTTAATTTAATGATAATTTAATGATAATACCTGAATTTAATTACAGTATATTATCTTTTATTTTCTTGTCTTTAATTTAAGAAAGAATCACTATCTAGGACATATAGTCTATAGGCTCTCGCAGCATCTCCATTATTAAATTTAGTGTCAATTGTCCGGTAAATATTTCAAATTGCTGTTTTTGCTGCTTGGCATTTTTTCAAAACAAAGTAAGTCTCATTCGTTGATTTTTAAAATTAAATATATCTGTAGACCATAGATATAGAGCTAGGATGATCATTAACAGCCTCTAATTTTAAAGATTTCCAGTATATTTTTGCTATGCAGAATTTTTGGTAATCCAAAAATATTAAAATGTTTATTGTTTATTAGTTTATTGAAGGAAAAATTTTGGAAAATTTCAAGTTTTTAAAAATGATCCTCAAAATGAAGAGCCGTTTTGGTCATTGTCACGTAATGAAATTCATTTTGTAAAAATGCTTCATCACATTAAATATGTTTCTTTCTATGCTTTAGTAAAGTATATGTAAAAACTGCTCTATCGTATAAAAGTAGCATTTACAAGAGTCTTCTAGTCGGATTCAATTAGTGAGCCTACATTTACTGAAGGATGGGTATCCGCTTCGTGAATTATTTCTCTCGATATCTTCTCGTGTGTGCAAATCATTTGTAATTGTAATTAATACTGTACTCGGCATGTCAGTTAGACAGACCGTTATCATTGCAGTGTGATCGGAAATTGTTATGCATTTATATATAAAATTAGAACTCAGAACTAATTCAAAATAATTTCAATAAAAATGTATTGTCTAGATTGAAATGTGAGACTGAAGTCAGACTTATGTTATAAAAAATATATCAAAAAAAAATATTTAGGCCTAAATTTTTTCACAACCAGTTTAAAATGTTAACTAAAGTGTAAAGTGTGCGCACTGATAAAAAAAGAAGATAGTTAAT
>JAQIXG010005037.1:0-11974 GCA_034700105.1 Oconnorella tubifera | reverse complement strand
TAATCTCGTCTAATAGCTATCGCTATTTGAATTTTTGTCTGGGGTCAACGCTGACCCCACGGTATTAGGAGAGTTAAGTGTATACAGAAAGTTAATCAGGCTTAAAACCCAGTTTAGTGAGTAGCTATATATATATATATATATCTTTTATTCGTCATCAAGACAGCACAAATATAAAAACACAAATATATATAAATATAAAATATAAAAGCTATATATCGAAAGCATCGTTTTTTGTTTACAAGATATTTTCTCACTTCTACGCACTATATAAATATAAATATATAAAAATACTATAAATATAAAATATATAAAAATAAATATAAATATAAAATAAAGGCGGTTAGTAACTAATGATGCGGTTAGTAGCCTAGGTAATACAGATCATTAACTTTACTTAATAATTAACGTTACATCAACAAAAAATGCCATTCAGTGACAGGAATGATTTAATTTTAACTTAAATACTGAATCATTTCAAGTAAAAATCAATAAAGCATCAGAAATTAAACAATGAAAGATAACTTTCAAAACATAATCTGCAATAATTCTATAATTAATATTTATTATTATTTTATTTATTAATTATTAAGACAACGACTAGCTTTCACGAAATAAAACTTATCTGTGTTATATGAGTTTACTTTAAATGCAACTCGCGGGCATCTCCTTAATGCAGATATAAATAAAAAATCAAATATTATTTAAGCATTACTCATTTCTCTAGGCTTGATTAAGAAAAACATTTGCTTGCAAAGCGATAATACCTCAGAGGATACTAGTATCGCAAGCGACAATAAATATCGAGTTATTCTAATATTTTCGTAAAAATTTGAATTATTGCTATAACCACATCAGCGAGATAAAAAAAATCAGCAGTATCTATTTCAGAACGTTTAATCAAACTGTAAAATTATAAACAATTCAACGAAGATTTCGCGTTCTATTACGAAATCTAATTTTCTAATTTTTTTTGGAAAATTTGACTGATTTTACAACAGTTTTATTCAGGTTTTGGACAAGTTGGAGTCTTAATAATGCAATGTTCTCGGTCTTGATTTTTACAATTTGACAAACAATTTATTTAAGATAAGTTTCAATTGTTTATGAAAAATTAATTGCAGATTATAATTACAAGTAATTACAATAAACTAAATTACATTTAATCTGAATGCAGGCAAAGTCCTTATTACGCGTATACGAAGTCGAAGTCGTTATTTATATTAAGACATTATTTTAAATAAATAATAAAAACATACAAATATTAATGCATAAATACATTAATTAATTAATTAATTAATACATTTTCTGTAAAGAGCTTCGAGAAAACATTTTATCCTATTATAATTATAAGTATCTTCTTATTTTAATGATTTTCTAAATGATCTCTAAGCTGAGTAGGCTAAATGCCAGTGGTTTCTATTTTCACGAATTTTTGTAACTTTTAGTCATTTGAAAAATAGTGTTTTGTAAAATAACAAAAAAATAAAAATACAAAATAAGAAAAGCTATTCGAGTCAAAGCATTGGAATAATATCTGAGCAATTACAATCAGTCTTCAAATTAAAAGCATCGGTGTTATATTGAATCGTTTTATGGCATTGGCCTGTAAAACGATTCCCAAGAAGTGGGACGATCCAACTAAATCTTTTTTATAGTCATTTTATAAATCTTTTATACGGCGCCTTACAACCTTCGAACGATTATTGAAACAACCGACAATGAACCAATAAAATGACAAGATTTTTTCTATTAATAGATTTGTGCATCAAATAAGTCGTACAAATTACATAACTGAGAGTTATAATGGATAATGTTAGGTTTTTGGTAACCTTAAAGTCTTATCATAAACTTAACCATATTTATAAACAGAATCTTTAACGAAACAAAACTTGAGAAAAACGTGATCATCAAGAAATAAACAAAATTTTTGGATTTTATTACTGAGATAGTTTGAATTTTAAAATTTCGTAGCTATAGTAAAACATTGGCCATGCGCCACTTTTGTTGGCGCCTTCAAGCTACAATCTTGACATAGTCGACGATTGATTTAGGAACAGGTGCTACGCCCGGAGACTTTTCATTCATTTACTCAATTTATATACCAGATCTTTATCAGATTAATATTATTATCAAATCTAGTTCACGAGAACCACCTAAATTGAGAAATCTCGCATAATTGAGACAGACAGATTTCGGTCACTGAAAATTTGGACTAAGAGTTGGAAGGAAAATTGGAACGCAGCATTGGAGTGAAATTTGGGGATTGTATTCTATAAAAATATATTCAACACACAAACAGTTTTGATTTTCAATTAGTATAATTAAGCAATTTGTTATTTATGTAAAATTTATTCTATATTTATGTAGGCCTGTATTTATGATAACATTTTCTGCTGGCTTTGATTTAGATTACGATTATTGAAACACTACAAGATAAAATTCATGTAAAACATAACAAGAACAATAATAATTTCTTGCATATTTATTGTGACGATTTAATGAAAAAATACTATGCAGAGACATAAAATAGAGTGGTAACCTAAACAGAATCTGACATACTTTTTGAAGGAAGTAATTTTCCGAAATTCTGGTTGATTTCCATTCTACTATCTATGTCTATGTCCATGTATAGGCCTACACTTGCAAGTTTCTTCACTTTGGGCCCACGGTGGTCCATTTCTTTCGAGTCTACTTTGCTTTTTTGTCATTTTTTTGGCCATACATGTTTGTGCAAAATTTAAAAAGCTATAGTTGACAACACCTGATATCTTATTCTGAATGTTATCAAATTCAGAGCACACGCGATAAAAGCAACTCTTGTTTTTCTTAGTAAAATTGGAATAGATATGCTATCAGTGCGTTATTTGTACCATGCATCTATTGTAATTTCACATTATACTAGGCTCAACCGAACTGCCATGTAACTAGGCTTATAATCTAATTATATAACATTAATTTATTATATAATTATATAACAATATCTATAATAATACATAAATTTTCGTAAATGAAAGTTTACTTTATTTTGAAATTAGAAATTATGCCTATATTAATTTCAGGTTACAAATACAATACTCAAAATATAATTATATGACAATTAGATTTTTTAATGTTTACAAATTACATGCCCAATGCCTAAGTGAGTAGTAAAGTAATAATTGCACATTGTACAAGGCATTTATTTTTATTTTTAAGCTGCTCCCTTTTTGACATTTTTCATTATATTCCTCGTTTATTATAATATAGTTTCTTTGAATCTTCTCTCTCTCTCTCTCGCTCTCTCTCTCTCTCTCGCTCTCTCTCTCTCTCCGTTTTCTCTCTCTCTCTTCGTTTTCTCTTTTTACTCTTTCAGTAGTTACTGACCAACCCCGAACCACTCCGTGTTCATTTACAAAATACAATTTCCACTCAAAGGATAACCTTTCATACAGATCCAGAATATAATTTAAAAAAATACTATGCGGACACTAATAATATCGACCATCACGTATACATTGCCACGATATTGCCACGTAGCACTGAAGAGATTGAATCCACCGCTCTATTAACTAATTGTTGTTTCATTCACAGAATCAGTTGCACTTTAAAGTTATGCAACATTGTGCTTATTGTTAGTATACAGCTATAGTGACAAGCATAATTGAAAATATCAAAAACTAAATTCCACTATAGAACTCCTACTTGCATGTTTCTCATGCATTTTCATTGGAATTACGTTCATTTTCATTGCACTTGTCAAGTATACTTGCTAGTTTTCCCCCAAAAAATGTGTTTCAATACGCAGATATGTGGCGATCAGGATGAACGATTACAATACTAACAACCTCATTTCCAATAGAATACACTCATTGTGAATATAATATATTATAAAATATGTTAATGTTAAAACACTAACATATTCTATCAAGTATATATACTGTAATATGATGAAAATATAAATGACTTCCTGTGTCCTGATCGCGTTACCTAAACAAAGGTCTCACAAATCATTTTGAACCTTACTTTACTCTACATTCATTTAATTGATTTCGATATTTTGCTTAGTTTTAACTGAACCTTGTTTCGTTTCTGATAAATATTTTCTAGTATATCTAAAGAAGTTTACGGGCGCAGTTACAAATTTTGACGACCGTTTAGAGGTTCCACGTTCCAAGTTCTATAAAGGATTCGAACAAAGTAACTAGTGAGAGAATCCAGCAAAAATAGTTTCATATATATAGAATGCATCTATTTATTTCATCTTCGTATTGTATATCTTTTATTTTGTTTAATCTACACTTTCTGCGAATAAAAAATGTAGGTCTGGTTGACAAATTATATATGTCAATGGTCGTTAACTTAATGAATCAGCGAAATCATTATCGGAAGTAATTTAGCTTTCTTTCTTTTAATGATATCCTGACTGATGTATTATTCCAGCGATAGAGAACTATACTTAGATCAGAATATTTTCAATTTGTTATTTCTTATAACATGCCAGCTTTATCTTTACGACTACGAAAAAATTAAGAAGATTTTTTTCAAAAGAACCCCATCTCAAATATTAAAATAATGTAGGATCGAGACAGAACTTCACAGAAGTAGAAAATATATATAACTAGTGCTAATTGCTAGAAAAAGATAAACAATTGTAGATATTTAGATAAAAATAAAAAGAATGTAACAATCTTACCGTTACAAGTCTATACTTCCAAAAATAAATATTTAAAATAAATTTTATCTCCTTATAGAGCCTTAAGACAATATTAATTAAGCTAAAATTCAACTACTGTACTAATGTGGTACACAGTGTGATAGTTGCAACAGCTGTATGAAGTAAATACAATCCTGTACATTGTACAATGTACATCTAGCTTATATACGCAAAACTAAATAAACTAGACCGACATTGTGGAACCATTTATGTAACGCAAACCACTGGAGAAACATTTCCGAGACACCAGTTTTCGAATAGAATGCGATTGCATTGCATAAAACCAGATTACCGTGTCTGTTTAAACGTTTAAAGGTTTTCGCATGTATTTTTATTTACAATAGTTACTGCTACGGAATATTCAAAATCAAAACGATGCATTCTCGGGAAATAATCGTCGTTTATGCATCGGATCATCACTAAACTTAATATTATGCAATAAGTTATTGTTCAATTTCTACAGATTCTACAATATAACTAAGTCTTTGTGCGTTTTATAACATTAGTAACTAATAAATAGCTAATAAAAGAACATCAGTTCGCTTTCTATTCAAACATGTTACATTTCACCTTATTCAAGTTAATCTTGACAATGTATGTCTATTTTTCTATGTTTTAAGAAAAGAGTTTTGAAAATTTTGAGTTAATGAAAACTCATTTGAGTTTTCATTAATATAATTTGAAAGTAAATTGTATTCTCACATATTGTTTGATTATGTTTTAAATACAGCATTTCAACAAAATTTTAATTTTTTTAAAATTCAGTCTGTATGGGCCTATAATTATTGATGTCGTCACCTAGTATTTTTTGTAATGGTGTGAGTATTTACACTTACTGTACCGAAAGTCAATCATTATCGTAAAATCACGAAAAACTGATTCGGTTTGCGCTCCTTACCGCGAGGTATGTAAAATAAATTTAAAAAGAAATTTAACAATTATAAATTTTTTGCATTATTTTATATTTAATATAGAGTGTTTTTGTTTTTTTGTTTTGTGTTTCAAGAAACAAAGCCTACGAATTTAAATGTTATCACAGCTGACAATGAACATATGAGGAAAATGAACAACACATTGAGTCTATATGATATACGTCTTAATTTATTTGCAAACGTTTTGGCTGATTAATTCATGCAAAATATAATAATTTGACATACAGATTTTAATATCTTGAAATATACATAAAAAATATATAAATATATTTTTAAATGTGCTTAAAAATATACATAAAGAACTAAATAAAATAATATATAACAATAAATATTATTATCAAATAGCAAACACTAACCCATAAATGAATTCTTAAGCTGGAAGTGACGGTTTGTAATGTTTCGAAAGATATTTGGAAATGACCGTTTTGTAATGCAAGAATATTCTTCATTAAATTTTATGTTATTTCAAATTCAAAAAGGATACTTAATGAAAAATGTATTGCTTGAACTGTATATAAACATTGGATTATGCATGTTTGAATTAGTTAAGGTTTAAAATTTGAAATGTCATATGTTATAATATAACATTATGACATTTCTAAAAAGTGCTTTCCTGTCATTACTAAATCAGTTGTATTAAAATATTGGCAAAAAGCACTTTTTGAAACTAATAAACTTAGTGTGTGAATGTGTCACAGAACCTATAATATGTTTAGAAAATAAATGTTCACGACTATTCAGAGAAAAGTTTCTATATTCGAGAGCACGATACTCAGTGAATTATAATGAAAAGTATCTGCAATTAGTAATCTTTCAGAGCATTCAAAAATAGAAAATATAGCACCAAGTGAATTATTAATGACTCTGTTTCATGAGTGGTTTAATTTAAAGAGCTAATCACCAGGTGGTGGTTACAAACTAGCTTACTTTGCTTTCATTATCGTTGAGATATATGTGACAGGCCATTAATTTAAATGTGTTCATTAAAAGTTCAACTTTCAAACAATGTTAATTAAATTTAATTGGTGCAACAGATTATAAAATAGTTAAAATATAATCTTACTTGTTCGATAGCCTTTTACTACGGTAATTATGGTTGATTTAAATATATAGAATATTTGATAATTATTATAAAGAAAATGAGAATATTCATGATTAAACTAGTAACGACTGTTGCACATATTATTTGAGACAGAACTAATAGAGGGGAAGGGTAGGTTGCCGGGTTAACTAATCTATTGTCCTTGAAATTTCTGTTTTCAGTTTAAAACATCAGCATAATACGTGATACTAAAGAACTAACATTTTCAATGCCAGTCACAAAAATTCAGTAATGTAATAAAAAGAAAGTCATTCATTCCATAAAAATGTTTGTAAAACTTAAAACTAATCAATTTCAATAATAAATATCGTTAAAGGAGATCAGTGGAATCTTTTCACAAAGCGCATTTCATGATCAGCAGGATAGAGTGTTCTCACGTTCTCCATCTCGTCTCTGATTTGGGTACAGCCATCTGGTGGCAAAACGTCAAAACTTTGCAAGATCGCTGACAAAAATAGGAAGAGTTCTTGTTTGGCCAGCATTTCACCAAAACATGCTCTTTTACCTAAAAAACAGTCACTTCCAACGTTAAAATACTTATTTATTGTGCAAATTGTCAATAATTTTCTAAATAATTATTGATATTAAGCTTTAGTGTATGTAATATGTATGTTAAGAAATAAATATAGCAAATATATACATTAAGAAATAAATGTAACGCAAACATTTGGTCATTATTATTTTTTAATAAAGAGAGTTTTTGATAAATCTGTACCAATTTTATATTGTTGTAAAAAAATACTTTGATTTACTGTATATTTTGGATTGAAATGTTCACATCGTTTGGTAATTTTAAATAATATATATGCAGTAACAATATTACGCTGATATTTGCATGAGTGACATATAATCACACGACAGATAATCACAGAAGTTTTTTATTATTAAGAAACCTGTATCTAGACCTAACCCTAACCCTAACCCTAACGCTAACTCTAACCCTAACCCTAACCCTAACTCTAACCCTAACCCTAACTCTAACCCTAACGCTAACCCTAATGTGTGATTATCTGTCGTGTGATTATATGTCACTGTGATTATCTGTCGTGTGATTATCCGTCCGTGATTAAGTGTCGTGTGATTATCTGTCGTGTGATTAAATGTCGGCACACCATTTGCATCATAATATTTAACTACCTCTACAAGAATCTATATTACACAATAATCACAAAATAATAAATGCTCATATCTGAGGATTTTGCAGCTCACTTTAAAAAGTATCTCAAATTTTACGATGAAAAAAGACTATAAAGATAAAAGATTATTTGTAAAGATAAATTGACAAATGTAAAATAAAAATAATAATCACAAACCAAGTGAAAATGCTATCATTCGATCCCGATTGATGACGTTATCGTTTTCATCCAGAAATCTTTCAGGATGGAATTTTTCTGGGTCGGGCCATATTTCTGGATCCATATGGGCAGACCATATATTTATTATAACCTGTTTCAAATATTTATCAAATACTAGCTTTACTAACAGAGTTGAACGTAGGCCTATGCAATCTTTTTCACTCAATGCTAATTGACAACATTATTTAGATATTGATGATTAACTGGTTCACTTTCATTGTTTATTTTCAAACAACACTCTCATTTATATATTTGTAAAGATTATGACGTATGTAATTGAATAACAATATAACGAATTACATCATCTGTTGCTTAAATGGGAAATGAAGATATTGAAAGTGAGTATCTAAGTACAAGAAGGCCTAATAAAGATTTTATATTAATTTGGATCTGTCTTTTGATAGCTGTCAGAAAACTCCATGTATATATAAAGCGCAGAGGCCTCTATATATAACGGCATAAGAGGTCATAGTTATTATGACCGCTTATCCTGAATTAAAGAATAGATATCATCATATTAACCAATTTAAGTAATCTCGGTTATAATTGCAATAAATAGAGTTGCAATAAGTTGATAGCTTATTGTAAGTTACTTTCAGTTTTAATTACTGAAAGTTTGTCTATTAATATACAGAAATGATTTATTTACATATTTCGCAGATAAAAACGATGTTGCTAAAATCAAATTTGTGAAAATGGTAATTCAACATGCTTATACAGGGCACAAAAAATTTTAAATTTAAAATGAAACGGATTTTGTTCGATTTAGATTTTTAATAGCTATATACAATAGTTCAATATACAGAAATTCAATACATAATCGTTCAAAAATAATGAATTACATGCAATATACAGAAAGTTAATTGTTTGAACAAGCATGGCGAATAAAAAGGTTAACAAATGTTGAAACATGTAAAAATCAAAAAGTTAAAAAGTGTCTTGGGAACTGTCCCATAAGTTCCCAGCGCTGCAGACGCATTTCCCCATTCCATTCTCATTTTCCATTTAAATAATTCAGTAATGCACAATAAATAATACTGTAACAAAAGGATTAATCGTGGTTTTAGTTCATTGTGAAATTAAAAATAGGATTCTTTACGACTCTAGAACCCATCCTTTGAAGTAGATGTGTGAATATCAACCGTACCTGCTCTATAAATTTAACTCCCTTCAGTATGAACGTTACCCAAAGAACAATGGATACAATATAATCGACTGAAACACAACAATCAAAAAACTCTATAACATCAACAATACCATAGCCATCGTGATATTTCAGAATAAATCCCAAAAATTCAACTATTGCAGAATTATACAAAAGGTAAAACTTACCGTTGAGTTAGAACGAATCGTGAAGCCATTCAGTTTTGTCATATTTAAACAATAATATGGCAGAGATAGAGGTACAGCTGTTCTTATTCTCATCACTTCCAAAATGAAAGCTTCAAAATATGGCAGTTTATCCTTATCATCCAAAGATGGCAGTCTATCTCTGCCTACAACCGAATCAATATCTTTCTGTATACGTTTCTGAATCTCGGGATAATTACCAACTTGTATTAAACACCAATTCAGTTGACTCGATGTGGTCTCAATGCCAGCGACCAGCAGATCTCTAATCATGTAAATAAGTTCCTTTCTCTCTTCACCTTTTTCAGTTTTCTTCAGGTACTCCTTAACAAAATTATCCTCGGAATCCGTTTCCTTAATACAGCTCTCTATTTTCTCATTCAAGAACGCCATCAACTTGTCACTTTCCAGATAAATCTTGTCCATGGATAGCCGAATTGGAGGAAGTTTAACCAATGAAGGGTATAAATCACGAGAAAATCTTACTGAGTCCAGCTCACAAAGCGTTGTGTAAATGTAATCTCCCGATGGATCGCCGTAATCAATTCTTTTAGAAAACGTGAAATTATGAATGATGTTCATTGCTATTAGTACTAAAATATGGATGGGATTCCAGGCAATTCCTTTTTTAGATTCTATGTATTTGAGAAGTTCCTCGACTTCTGACTGTATCATAGCTTTCATTATGGCATGATTGCCAAATCCAAACTTTTTCCATATTGACAGGATATTTATTCGGTTCTTTTTCTGTTGTTCACTGTATTGACGAAATAGTACGCCTATACATTAAAATACAGAAATAAATTTGCGAGTTCAAAATGGAAAGTTTTATGTAGAAAAATTGTTACTATTAGAAACAATTTTTTGTAATATGTTTACTATGCATATATAATTACTTATAGCTGTTATTATTTGTTATTTTTAAAATAAAAATAACCTATAACAAAAAGAAGACAATAATATAAAACCTCTTCCTTCTAGATTAGTGCAAGCAACCTCCGCAAAAATAGGACTTCTGCCTGCAAAATCGGTCGCATTTGACAACAAGGCCTCGCGAATAGCTTCATATCCGTTCACTACTACAGTATATCTGCAGTAAATTAAATAAAACATATGACATCGCTTTCACTGATCCGTGTATCATTGTTATTTCATTGATACACAAATCACTGCATTGATAGTGCACATAGTTTGCACATATGCACATATGCACATGCACAATGCACATAGTTTCCATTTCACTAATTTTCAACAAATTTATGTTATATGAATTTTAATCGCTGAAAATTAGTCACAGAGATAGATATAAGATATAAAATATACGAATCGAATGCAGCTAAATTAATCAATCGTCATCAAACAGTTCGACTTAACAAAACATAGTCTATCAAGTAAATATAGTATTTAATTGTTTTAATCAGAGTCTTTGTTTTGTTACGTAAGTCTTATTATTTATTGGTAAAGATTTAATTTTTAGTATTTTTTATTAATTAGAGTCATTAATTATTAGGGTCATTAATTAGACCCTAATAGCCTACTTTCTGATGCTGACAGAATCGGAGAAAGTATCAGACTCCAAACCGCTGTATTTATTTCTTGGCTGAACTCGACATCAGAAAAACAATCTGAAAAAAGCTTAGTTATTTGATAATAACGCGACACACGTAACAACAAAAAATTTGGTTTTAACATAAAATGAACATTTTATTAATCCTCTGGATTTTGAGACAAGAGACAAATACTATGTTTAAACATAAACTATTGAGGTTTTATTTGTTATATTATTATAACTGTATATATTATAAGTGTAAGCCTATGGATAAGATATTTCAAACCTTGATCCAGCGTAGAAAGCAAATACATTTCCATACGTCTTTGTCGCTTTTGTGAAAAACAAATGTAATTTACCAATATTGCTCATAAAATGAGGTGATCCGATCACAGGCAGAGAAGGGAAACATGGCGGCTCCGTTGAATGTTTCTTCCAACTAACTTTATACGCAATATATGCAAGAAAAACTGCAACAATGAATTGGAATAGCATCTTCTAGCAGCTCAAGTCATTTCTTTTAATAAGGATTGGGAAGTGAGCTAATAATAAGAAAAATTAAGAAATATTTAATTCACTGATTAGCTTACGTATGTCAATATCATGCAATAGCTGATAAATATTATTGATAAAGATATAAGTACAGCATATATGCGCTGCAAGCTTAATTGTACAATCAGTGAAAAATATAATATATTAAAAAGTTGATTTATTCTACGCTATATATCGAAAGAGTAAGTGAACACATATTCTAAATAGTCAAATATTTAAGATAAGCTCTTTGAGATATTTATGAACTTAATCTTAAATATTGACAACAGCAAGTTTCATAGTCCATCTTTTGGTTCTCAACCTGTAAGTAGTTAAGCTGCCATGTGTCGCCTGAAAATTTGCAGTAGCGAGAAGGCAATGACTTTATTTATTTTATTAGAAATCCATTTTATTATTTCGTCCCAATTTGACTGATTTATTTAAAACTGCCTTCAGATA
>JAQIXG010005036.1:0-11975 GCA_034700105.1 Oconnorella tubifera | reverse complement strand
CCCCCCCCCCCCCCCCCCCCCCCGTTAAAAGCAAAGGTCAGATTCTACTTCTACTTTTTATGTTACCTGACGACATTTATTATAATTATATTTACTGTGAAAATAGGTAACAAAAATACTGAAAATTATTATTTTTAGGATTAGCCTAATCGTGACAGTGATGAGGCGTTTGAGATTCCCAGCCGCGTACCGCGTTACTGATTACAGAGCGTAAAATATACCAGATTACTGAAAAATGATGTACATTAAATTTTTGATACATGACACTGTATTGCACGAATTAAAAAGTAACAATTCCAAGTCAATTTTAAAATGGCCAATCCACGCTCCGGTTGGGCTAAAACCGGGAATTGAAATTTTTTCAACAATCGGAGAGTAGTCTTGTGCAATAACCGATCGTAAAATTTCTTCTGTTTGACAGGTTCTCAATCTGTTGATCGTTTCTAAATCATAACTGTTATATAGCCTACGCCAGCAAGCGAGAATAGTCAGAGATCTAATTATAATTAAATGATTTAGCTGCAATTTATTAGACGAAATGGACATGATATTTTGTGTAAACAATAAGACGATGTGAATACAATAATAGTTCGCATTTATATTCAAACACCTGAAAAGTTCTATAACAGATGATATGACCATTATCAATATGCTTCGCAAGAAAACAGATTATGATAAACCCATATTTCATGCATTTTTATCTTCATACGGCTAACTCAATAGCCGTAAACATGAATGTTAATTTGAATGATTGTTTGATAAGTGTGAAAGTCCAGACACCATTCAATGAAACATGAAATACTGCATTAACTAAACATCAGTAATTTTCTAATTTCTATTATAAATCTTTAGAAATTATTTATTCGCAAAACGAAATCTCAACAGTTCTAAGAAATAGCAACTTGACGGTAAGATGCTTTTCATTGCAGATTGTATAAGTGAAATTTTCTAAAAGAAAAAATTCTGACCTTGCAACAGATAGCATCAATAAATAATTATTATGACTACTTTTCAGAAAAGTAGAAATTTCGATTGCAAAATAAATATATTGCTAGAAGAAAACTTGAAAAAGACTTGAAAACGTCAATCATACTAGATTTTTTCTAAACTTTGTTTTATTATATGCAGTACTGATGCCAAAATTTTAGAACATAGACGGGAAAAAATTGGTCATTAGTTAAGCTGCATTAAATTTATCAAATAATAAATAGGCTTCGATTTGGTAAATTTTGATTTGCAAGAACAAAAAAAATTAAATAATTGAATCTATTGGTTCATTTGTATAGGCTTACTTCGTCCATCCACCCATCCCTAGACGATTAAAATTTAATATATCATCAGCACTTGCCTACCTGCCCACGCCCCCGCCCTCCGTCCGTCTATGCAGTATAGCAAGACAAAGCCATCAGGGCTAAGTCTGAAATAGTTGATATCAGTGATAAAGCGTTGACGCAGGTGGTAAAGCGCAGGGGACGAGTCAGTTTGCTCCTACGATTAGAAAACTTAAATGAAACGCTAATTAGAATTGTTCGCCATCAATGGTATACTATATTATAAGACCTGTTATTAAATTTATAAATTTAAAAAACTTGTAAAAAAAGGCTGTTCAATTAAGTAGATATCATATTAATCTACTGTTTTTACGCACAAATTGCAGTAACAATAAATGTTGCATCAAGCACATAATAAATTTTGATATGGAAATAAAAATTCTATATATTATAATCCGAAACTGACCGGTTTTTTAACTTTTTGCTCATACAAGACCCTACATTTAAAAACACACATAATAGGCCTACATTATATATAAAAAGTAATTTAGTTATAGCTAAAATTGGTGTAACCGGAATAATTTGTTCGACATTTGCAAATTGATGTTAGTGCAACTTTCGTTTTACAGAAAAATGTAATCCCTTTATTCGGTCGATTGATCATTTTATATTATAGTTTTTCATTATTTATGTAAGGTTAATAAGCATTTGAATTTTCCTACGTTCATCGAATTGTATAATTCTGTATTATAGACCATTAACGAAAAATGTTTACTTAATATTTTCTTTAATTAACTATTATTGAAATTACTACAGTGAAGCGTAATTTAATTTAATATTCATTTCATTCAGGTTGACTGAAGCATCATCGACCTCAGTGTTGACCATATAATCAATGTCGGTCATATTTGCAGCTTCAGTCGTCGGTGCAAGGAAATCGGACAATACCAATTGTCGTTGACACTCGACGAACAAATAAATCGTCCTGGTCTTTATGAATAAATAGCAAGGGTCTTATTTGAAGACGGAAACTACTGGACGACAAGCAATTCATTGGTTAGCACTCGGATCGAGTGCCGATTGGTAAACTTTGCCAGCATGATGAGCAACAGATTGAGACAGAAAAATGCAAATAAGACAACTTTAAGCTTGATTGAATAAAAAAAGCATGGGAGGCTTGTGCTAAGTGTTGCATTGAGTACAGTGATCGTGCGGGGGTAATGTTATATAATAGGTCACAAGCAATAAAGAAATTATAATTTTTGGTAATCTATTGGGGAAAAATATTTTTTTTGTTTTTTGACAATCATGCTAAAAAGATTCAATTTTAATGAACAAACTATAACAGCTTAGATAGTTTCTCATCTTGACATATGCATGTCCATCATTGTAAAAAATGTTGTATTTATCTATAAACTTGTTTATACAATTTTTTAAGCCAATAAACATACCAGAGTAGATGATACATGTATATCACCGTAATAAGTATTTATTACAATAAATACTTAATAACAATCAATTTAAAGGTTGGATTAAATTTGATTTGAAGATTAGGCTTATTTGAGTTTATCATTGTACTTGTAAATTAATTTTATCATATTTAATTTACATATTTTACCATTATTGAGGTATTATACCATAACTAGACCACAATCCAAACTAAACAACAGTAAGCAAAAAAATCTTTCAAAGCGTAACGTTTCCTGTTCTAAAGTTTGTTTACTTTTTGTTTTTTACATAAATAAAAAAAATTCTTTGCATAAAATAATGTAACAGTATTTAATTTAATTTAATAAATAAATACTTAACTTGTATGTTACATCTTGTAGCACATTTTAATCTATAGAGAAGTATGGAGATATCTAAAGGGAATCAAGGCGATGGAAAGGTTTTTGTTATAATATTTTACTATTAAACATCTAGACGTTTATTTTAATAGTTTGTCTTTTTTTAATTGAATATTATTTGCGTGAAATAATATAATAGTATTTAATTTAATAAATAAATACTAACGTCTTTAAATAAATACTAATAAATAAATACTAATGCATACTAATAAATACTAGTAACTAAACTATTTGCTTAATGTAAAATATGACTGAAAATTAGTAAACGTACATTGTTTGGGTAGCGCTCGATTGGTGTCACGCCTCATCGAGTTAGGATTAGAGATAGATTGGGGTTAGTATTTGGGTTAAGGTAGTAATTAGAGTTACAATTAGAGTTATTGAAAATAATTGTACTAACATGACATTGTGATGTTAGTTATTTTTAACGAATATTTATACTTTGTGAATATTTTGCGAATTGTTGTTAAATTTATTGAGCGATAATTGACAAATTTGTATAATATTTATTCGAACGCTTATCTGAAGGCATTTTGAACATCGTGTCGATAATATTTAATTTTTATATTATTTTATCTTTTGATGATGTGCTTAAAAGTGAATGAAATGCGAAACGAAAATACACCGATTTGTTGCGTTCGATCTAATTATAATCTACTTGTTATATTTTAGTTTTAGGGTAAAAATCACAAAATTACCCCTAAAACTGAATTGTCAGCGATAATTTGAAAAAATGTACTTTATGTCATTTTATTGAACATTATTAGACTACTTCCTGTTAAGATAGGTGTTCTAGGATTTCTAAGGGATTAAAAATTAACGTAAATTTTAGTGATTTAATTAATCGTACTCAGAATATAGTCTTAACTAATCCTAACTGAAAAGTTTTGAATGAGCATCGAAAAATCTGATTTTGCGCTCTAATTTAAAGAAACTAAACAATGATCCTATAGCCTGCAATCAATAAAGCATGGAAATTTAACGGGATTTTGTAAATATTTGATTTTATGGTACTTAAATTAATAAATAAAATTAAATGATAAAATAAAATTTGATTAAGAATACGATTATATTATTGTGTACTAATTATTAGATTATCATCTCCAAGTATACTATTAAAAGAACACATATAGCTCCTGTAGTAGCCGATATCAATCATTTTCAAAACCACTCATTTAAAAAAATAAGCAAATTTACAGATGATATATGCTAATAATGATGTAGTATAAATGTTGCATACATGAGCAAGATTGTTTATTTTCTAGACTGCAGAATGTATTGAAAAAGAGCAGGAAGCTCTTTTGATGGCCAAGTATCCAGGCTTGAGTGGACGCGGCAAACCTAAAGTTGTTCAAAAAAGACTTTCTGACAAAGGGGTCAGTATTTAGAGCAATGAGTTGTTAAATTAATTCAATGTTACTTTGGATAGTTTTTCTTCTAGTGACATCATTGGCTCTTTATTTATAAAATATATATTGTAGTCTAATGTGATGATATTTTGTACATTATGAATGAGAAAATTATTTGCTATTTTTATCTATAACTCGAAAATAATAATATTAATAATCTCTTTATTTTATTAGGATTTATATAAATGTTGCATAGCTAAATATTCTGTTAATAAATATTTTCACTTGTGATTTACTTATAAGATGTTCACTTTACAGCACAAGTACTTTGACTCTGGCGATTATGCTATGGCTCAGGCTAACAATGGTGTGCAGACTAAACCTTCCATTATGATATCAGCACCTACTGTAAAAATAACTTCTGATCCTTCACAAGAGACTTCCAAGCAAGTCACCAATCAGCCCCAACAGCAGCCAGATGATGATGATGACTTGTTGACTGATGACATGATCAGAGCGTCCACACAAAATATAGATTTACTTAAGAAGAGAGGATCACTTCACCAGCAGATCAGTATAACGGGAGAACTGTTTCCAACACCTGATAATGTGCCGCGTAAGAAGATTGAGCCGCCGTTAGAGAAGCCTGTCACGCCTGATTAATGTTCAGGGAAATGTTGATCAAGAAAGTAGAGTTTGGTATTGTGTGTTGTTATTGAGATTTACTTTCTTATTCGTGATTGCAATATGTTGGCACTAGTGACAATAACAATGATGATGGTGACGATGATGATGCTGATGATCCCAGTTAAGTGTAGTGAAGTTGAACCACGTTTTAGCTTTTTCTGGAAAGAAATGATGATAATAGGGAGTTGTTTATATCGAGAATGGATTTATGATAATTTGTCTACAGATTTTTGGTCTGCGACACTATGTCTACCAACATTTGATCTATCGTAACCCTTACTGTAACCCTTACAATAATTGTAACTCTAGCTATAACCTTGACCATAGGTTAGACTTATGGCTAACCCTAACCTAACTTTAAACCTAAATCTAACTCTGACATTAACCTTTAGCCTAATGTTGCAGTAGACCAAATGTTGCTAGATCTAATGTTGGTAGACATTAGATCGTTGGTAGACGTATCAAAAGTCTGTTGACGAATTGTAGTGACGCATCAAGACTGCCAGCGAATGTGATGATGCTGGAAAACGATAACATTAATAATGATTACAGTTTGTGTGAATTGTTATAAATGATACTCAGTGCAATCTGTTTTGATATCTTCTAGTTGCACTCATAAGTAGATTTTAAAATATATCGTATTTTGTATAAAGTGATGTAATTTTATAGTTTTAAGTTTTTTTACACTCACCTTTAGTCAGGACTCTATTCAAATCACAAGGTACAGTTTATAGTCATAAAAAGTTATATGCTAGTATTGTTATCAGAATACAGTCCCAGGCATTATTGGCTACGCTCTGTTTTAAAATGAAATTTGTATAAAAATCTTCATTACTTTGGATTTTTGTAAATCTGTATACGTTAATTTTTTCTTTTGAACATTTTTCCCGTATTTTTTTATTAAATTCAGAAAAATGATACGTATTATTATTATTATACCGACATTGTAGTAAACTTCACAAAAACATTAAGAGGTACTTAAACTGCCGTAGTTATTTTTTAATTTGAAAAGTATAGGATATTAAAAATAAATGAACCAAATTTAATTTTATTTCAACGTGTTAAATGAATTGCTGATAGAAGAGCTGTTGCCTGAAATTTCTTCCGAACTTTGCATTAGTTTATCGCGTTTGCATTTAATCTGTATATAATCTCATTTGATTGCTATTACTTTGTATATACGTTATATTTTTACACCATATTGTTGCATTTGCTTATTTTATTTTTTTATTCAACAAGCCAGTTTCTTTCACAAAATGTTTTAAATCAAATATCTGACTTGTTTTATTTTTTCTGGTAATGTGGCCGTTATTATTTTATATTGGGTTGTTTATATGTGATAGAATTCAGTTCAGGAATAAAATCAGTTGACATTTTATATCTGCATGCAACTTCATACACAATAAAAACTATTTAATTCACTGTGTTATAAATAGCGAAGTATCTTTATCATTTTCTGCTTACCCTTTTAACGATAAGTCACTAAATTTTCTTTTCGTGCTGATTTGACTTTATGCATTAAACAAATGTAGCGTTAAAAGCTTGGTACAGATTTGTATCTTTAACAATTATTGTTCTTATTTTGCGTTGAATTTAACATGAAAGAAGCGAAATAATTATTCAAACTTTCTTTATTTTCCTTTATTTTCTTCACTGTACTTCTGTATAAATTACACTTAGTTTTAACATTTTATTTTTGACTGATTTTTGAGAGTTTTTTGTCTTGAATATCTTTTTTGGCTGATGATATACCCTGGTGATTTGTGATACATTACAATGAAGACAATGTTCCTTGAGCTCAAATCACAATCTTGATTAGTGACCTTCAATAATGTATTTAACTAATTAGTGGCATTTAACAATGTACTTTATTAATAACCTTTAACAGTATACTTAATTAGTTATCTTTAGAATATTCTAAATTAGTGAAATAAACAATGTACATGTGCAATGCACATTCCACATTTTTTTTGGGAAATATACTTAATTAATAACCTTTAGCAATATACTTAATTACTTACCTTTAACAATGTACCTATATTTAGCAATTTACTTAATTGGTGATTTTTAACAATGTACTAATTAGAGATCTTCAGTAATGTACTTAATTAGTGACATTTAACAGTGTACTTAATTAGTGACATTTAACAGTGTACTTAATTTATAATCTTTAGCTATGTACTAAATTTGTAACGTTTTACAATGTACTTAATTTGTGATGTTTAGGAGTGTACTTAATTACCACTATTTATAGTTATGGATTGTACACTATTCATGAAGTTTATTTTATTTAAAAATTTCTTGGTCTGTAATAAACTTCCGCCCATGTTCCTCCCACTTGCCATTGGTCTGTCTGCATCATTTCATTACAGCGACGCATCAGTCGGTTCCAAAATCTCCTACGTGATGACTGACTTGCACTCAACTCAATGCTGGATGCATTCTGACCTTAAAGTGTGGAAGGCTTTCAAAATCTTTATAATGAAATAAAATAATAATGATAATGAAATTGGAAGTTAATTGTATACAGTTTCACTGAAATCTAATAGAATAATTTAAGTAATTCATATGTGCTAATCATAACTTCAAAGATTTTATGTCTATTATTAATTTCTATTTGAGAGAGTCAATTAGTTTCATCTTAACCTTGTCGTCTATGTTTGTGAATTATTGATCGATATGCATTGTGATAAAGTATATATATTTATATAGCGACTTCATAATTGATTATTAATGGCTTCTGTTAAATGGGCATTTCATTAGTTGTATTTGAAATCATTAATAATCAGGAAGATTGAAGCCAACACAAATCAGAATTGTGATCACAGATAACTTGTTTACAATCTTTTCATCATATACTGTACAGTTTTAGTGTTTAAATACCACTTACAATTTTAAATGTTGTAATATTGTTATCCATGTGTGTATCTAACTCGACAAAAAGCGAAGGATATAAAATAACAGCACTCTCACTCTATGTGTATTATTAGACATAAGTGTTATCTGTATTATACTTGTTACGAAAGTATCATTTTGTTATTAATACAGTAACGTGATGACATTGCAGTAGATTTGCAAAGTAGAAAGCTTAAATGAGATTTAAACTGAGGACTTTCTTGCGCGATATGTTGCCTCAAATGAGTAGACCATACGAATGTAAGGGAAAACTGAATTTTTTTCTAAGAAATTTTATCTAGAAGCCGATAGAGAAGACCATAATTATGGATTATGAACGTATTAGTCAATAGGTGCTGCACGGAGCAACTTTGTCTTGGTTCTACTGAAGAAATTTGAAGAGTTAAATACACGGAAACACGTTAAATACACGGGCCTTCTCAGATGCAAGTTAAATACACGGGAGTCGGGGTCGAACGCTGTAAATGTTGACAACAATTACATCGTTTCTGATGCATAGCCAACATGCAATGAATGTTTATAATGCATATAGGCTTATGCATGCAATAATTTTTTTTAAATTGAGGGTATCCACCACCAGAATTCATTTATTAATTCATTAATTTTTATATAGTTTTATCCTCTAGTGGCGTAGCCAGAAATTGACTAAGGAGGGGGGGAGGTTCCTTTAAGAATTTAAGTCATGGCCTTTCTTTTTAAGTTATTTTTCGTTTCCGATTATGTATACATATATTTGGTCTCAACATGCATGTATCCAATGCAAACTTTCAGTAAATCGTTACAAAGGGGTTACCGCTAAACTCATACCTTTAACATTACAACACTTTTACTTCCATTGGAGGTTATAAACCCTGCAACTCCCCCACAACCCCACCCCCCGAACCACTGTAATCTGCCATTGTCTGTGATTGCAGATATTTGGGGGAGGGGGGGGGGGGAACAATTTAGTGATATATGAAGTTTGTTTTTGAGCATTAAGTACTTAAGTTACTTAATGTTTGTAATTTTTATATGAACATATAATTAAGCTTATGTACTGTGATTAAATTGATTCTTAACCTTTTAGTACGTTATGCTGTATTGCATAATATTTATTGCATCCGTATAAGTTTTATTATTATTGAAACGCAAGATCGCTGGATATATAAGTATAATATGTGTAAATATTGTATTTTATAACTTCTCTGAAGTGGTTATGGACTTCTCTTGTCTGGTTTTTCCTTTTACTGTTATATTACTTTATTACAAACAATAAATGTTACATAGTGTATCCTACATAATAACAAATGCAATGACTTCTGTTGTAAGATCTTGTTAGTTTACTATTTGATATAGTTCGATTGATGACCTTAAACTAAAAATATGTTATTTGTATAATATCCTATTATATTCGATATCAAAATGCAAATGAAATTTTAATAGTTGTAGATGTTTTTGTATTACGACGCTTGTTTTACATGGCAAGGTTACGATTTAATTCTTTTTGTGGCTTATCTACATTACATATAGACAATTATCTAATTATTATCCATGCATACACATTACTGATATTTGAAAACTCTGATTATCAGATTTTTTGTCAGATTTTGTGTGCATATTTGTTAGTGAACAAATGGATTTGTGCACTCGCATGATTTTTTATAATTTTCACAACTAG
Source organism: Oconnorella tubifera (assembly GCA_034700105.1). Classification (NCBI taxonomy): domain Eukaryota; kingdom Metazoa; phylum Annelida; class Clitellata; order Enchytraeida; family Enchytraeidae; genus Oconnorella; species Oconnorella tubifera. The sequence continues at coordinate 2,248 of JAQIXG010005036.1, read as the reverse complement.
CAGGCTATACATACGGTCCATTTGTGTTTATAGATGCTGTGTAAATTTATAATTTATTTTATGGGAAAGTTTTTACAGGATTTTTGATCAGAAGTTAAAACTATTTTCAGTACTGTCACACATGATGTATACGTGTAAATGAGACGGTTTCACTATGAATCTTTTCTTCTCATAATTTACTTTAGTCTAGACACTATTTTATTTTAAAATTATAATTTAATCTGGATTTGGCAAATGCAATAAATTTTCTCTTCTTCTCGGTCAGTATACGGAGTAATTTCAGTACTTCAGCTCGTGCTCAGAATCTAATTTTTACATTAAAGCTTTCCAATTATCAGTCATATCGTATTACCAATTAAATAAGTAATTATACTCGACAAATTAAGCCGACACTGGTATACCCTAACCACGTATAACCTATTTCTCATATATAGTTACAACGGAGAAATCGGTTATAAGCTGCTTAATTTAGCTTAACTTGATACACTGCAATTGAATCAATATATGTGTTTTTTTACTTATCGTACATTCAGGGTCGTTGAGAGGGAGGGCATAGTACCCTGTGAACAGCAAAGGACTTTGCTCACCGAGAAGTATATCAATATTAAATAATTAAAACAATACACGCACAGTATCTTGTTTCAGCAACAGTTGATTTGACATCAAATTTACTTATAATAATAATGCTTATATCGTAGAATTGACAATATATCATCGAGATTTATATCGTCGAATACGTCTATACCTACCGCATTCTAGTTGTGCAAAAAAATTAACTAATCTCAACTGTCAATTATTAATCAACGTATTTGTAATATAACAATAACGTTCATATAAATCTAGCAAACTTTGAACATTGCTAGTTTAGTCGGAAAGCGACAGTGTACCAATCTTGGATTTGACTTGATCGAAAAGTATTTCAATGTTAACGTTAACATTGCACAAAATTTAATGTATAAATGTGAAAGATTTAATGCGATAGTTGCACGTCTTCACCGAATGCCCTTCAATGTAGTCCTACGCATCAGTTTATTAGGCTCTTGTTATTTTATCATCAAGTACAGATCAGCTAAAGTCTAATAATAATTGTCGTAGTTTTATGGCGAATCAAGGAAACGCCTCCTATTTTGATCGAACACACTGAGCTCACGTGGTAAGAGGAGACAAGACTCCTTATTCAAAAATATAATTTCTAGATGATTGTACAAACTGAACATCACCATGCGGATGAAAAATATAAAAATGATAAAGTTTTCTGACTTTTCTCTTAAAAATAGGTATGTTATAGATGAAGTAATTTCTTAACTAAAAATAATTTTAAAATGAAAATTCTGATAGTTTTAACTGAAAATTGCTGATCAAAGTTTTAATTAACCAGCGATTAATTAAAAGGTCGGGACTTTAGACTGTCCTTGTCATTTAATTAAGTCTATTACGCTCAGTTTCATGTTTCAGCAACAGTCGTTTGGATATCTATTGTACTGAATAACTACATACATTTATAGCGTGTACACTATAATGCACTGTACTGTATTATAGCAGCACATGTTATTAGAGTTTGAGTATGAAAGTTATTGACAAAGAGCAATAGCGAATAGTAATCAATAATTTATACAGTAATCTTAAATTTATGTCTATTTTACTATTACCGTTACTTCATTTATAATTAAACTTTCAGATAATTAGTTGATCTGCTGTAAACTAAATTAGATAGGGTGCTCCAAGAAAATATTCTCCTAGCGACTTTGCGATAACAAAGACAAAAATATATAGACATATTCTTTCTCATTTTTTTTAAGTTTAGAGGAGAAAATTTATCCTTTTGTATTTAGCTTAACCTTTGAAAGTTATTTAATTTTATACTTTATCAAAACTGTTATAATTGCTCTTTTTAAATTTTACTTTAAGAATAGAAAAACAGTGCAGGATTTCATTTTCTCTATAATATCTTTTATAAGTTAGAATTTAAAATGTTTATAAATTTTTCCTGAAATATTTTAATTTTTTAAATATTTAATTAATTATTACAATATTTATACACAATTTCGATTAATATATTTCTAGAATATATTTGTAAAGCATAAACATTATTGAATTCGATTTGAAATTTTATCATATTTCGATTGAATCGAATTTATGAATAGGCTAAGTCTATTTCATTGAAGTTAGCCTTTTCATTAAAGTTAGCCTACTTATTTTCGGCTTCGAGTCAACTCGCCTACTGGGTAACTCGCCTACTGGGATCTCG
>JAQIXG010005035.1:0-11976 GCA_034700105.1 Oconnorella tubifera | reverse complement strand
GGCCTACACATGTAGAATGGAAATCTGTAGATTATCGTTTGTGAAGTTTGCTTTGAAATTCATCACATTTCTTTTTATCTTTCTAAAGCAGCCTTTTGGCAGTCGCTGATGACTCTTTAGTTCATCCCAAAAAGGTTAGAAACTAATTCATGATTAAATAACTACACAGTTCGTGACAGTTGGAAGTAAGCCTTTATTCAGCTTATTTTTCTTCATAGGTTGATGTGATACAAGGACGCAACGCAGTTGATACTTCTAACTATGTGTCCAGTGGTCAATGGTCACTGGTGGGATCTGAAATGTACCGAAACGAAGCGAATGATCCCTATGACTCTGCAGTGTACCCTGACATCACCATTAATTTAATTATTCATCGCCATACGCTTTACTATACACTGAGTGTAATTTTTCCATGCATATGTTTGAATATCATCAATTTGCTTCCATTCTGTTTATCTCCTATTAATGGCGAAAGAATAACGTGTGGAGCTACAATTGTCGCATCTTACTTCATTTTTATGCTACTTGTTTCTGGTTTCCTGCAACCTAATTCTGAATCTATGCCGCTGATAGGTAAGTGCTTTTGCTTTTTTATTATAATTTATTATTGTTGTTATTATAATAATTAAGATTTGATTGTGAATAAAATTTGACAATTGAACTGTTGTTAATAAATCTTGTCAAACATTCAGTTATAATTAGGCTTGTCATCAGTGATGGAGTTACAAAATATTTGGTTACTGGCTAGAGATAAGCAGGATAAGACATTCACTGAATTTAAATATTTAAGTTATTAATCTTTGTTATATATACAGCCGTCTACATGACTATCTCACTGATCATGATCAGTCTCTCTCTTATATTGTCTGTTGCAATACTGAAACTATATCAGAATGAATCTCAATGTGACAAGGTACCACCCTGGGTGCGACATCTTATTCTGAAATGGCTCGCAAAGGCTGTTAGATATTCACCAATCTTACCACAGCACAATCGTACATGCAGCGGATCAAGTCATCAACAATCCCAGAGAAAATTATCCTCTCCTATTTGTGACCTATATGGTCAGCAATTTGTCGATGATCAGCCTCTGAGCTTATTTCACGATGCTAATCGGTACGGACACATTGAAACACTAGACATGCAGACTGATCGCATCCCAAGATGCTGCGATGTGTTGCCGGAACAAGTTCGTAATAATTCATCACGCGCATCTAAGTTCGAATCGATTCGTAAATACCAGAATGCGTCCGAAGGTAGAATCCACTGCGATCTTCTTAGCAAGCAGACATCATTGCACGAATACACTACGGATGAGAGCGATCTTACAATGGATCATAGATATAGAAGTGATGACTTTCTACCGAATCAAATTGATTCACTAAACATAGACCTGCGCAAGTTAGCAGTAATGGAAGATACGCTAACAAGTATAAACACTTTGATAGACTTACAGAAGAACAAGGGGATGCTAAATGATTGGCATCAAGTAGCAATAATTATAGATCGATTTCTTCTCTGTTGTTTTGCTGGTATTACATTCATTGGTGCAGTGGCAATTTTGTTTGTAATGCCATTATGCCAATATTAATAAGAACGATGTTATAATTATTTAGTTATATGCAGGAATATGTACTGTAGACTTTATAAATGTCTTTTTCTAAACTAACTGCTTGGATGCTCGTTTGTATCACATTTTAAATTCAAACCAGTAGAAATAATAAACAAACTAGTTTGTTAGACCCTGATTGAGCAGCCCTAGTTGCATATTATGAATTTCTTGATCACATAGAATATTTCATTAAAATGAAATGGCTAATCAAATGGGTAATATTTAACTAATTTTATTAAATAAAAAGCTTGAGGATACTAACAGTGCAAACCATTACATAATTTCACAAGGAATTGTAAAAGGGTACATTGTATAATAATTATAATTCATGAAAGTCTCAATTTTTCTGAATGAATCTTCAAGTTAACATTTCTGATTAATTTAGTGTTAAACAGAAATGTTTCAAGGCTTTTTACTTGTATACAGAGCATTACCCGTTACTGGAATTGTGATTTTTTAACACAATTTTCCGTGTGTAACATATTAAAAATTACTATACTGTAATAGATACTCTTATCATAATTTAGATATTGTAAAATATTATTGAAACAACATTAAAGATCCAATAATTTTTATTTAATTGAAAATAAAGAAAATAATCTTTATAATGTATGCATTGAAAATTACTTATTAATAAACAGAATTGTAATTTAATTTAAAATGAATATTAACATTGCTCAATACCTTTAAGTGATAACGTGAAAATGTTTCATATAAACTTAACAACAGTGTTCACAGATATGAATAAACACTACCACAGAGCACAGCAATAATCTCACTGATTATATTTGCAGAGTAAAATAAATATGAAATTTTATTAAACTCAAATGTTACACATCTTTTCTATATTCGATCTAGATGAAATCTGCTTTAAACTTTATACATGCTTAGACTGAAAATAAATACTAAATTTCTATATTTATGTTCAGAAATTATAGAGCAGACTATATTATGGCGAATTTGCTAATCTCAACCAATAATCACATATACAGTCTAAATAAAAGAATATAGAATCTACTTATTTGCAATCACATATCTGAATTATTAATACGAACAGGCAGCTCTTAATTGACAACAAATTAATCTATCTAAATTGGATACATGACATAATAACATGCAAGAAAATCTCAAATTTGAAATCGCAACATCTTTATCACTCGTTGCTTAGCGTCACATCAGCACGGTTATTCATTAACATATAACAATTCAAATATTTAACATCAATCACCACAAGATAAAGTCAAAAATGATACAAATGCTGTGAATGGGGAAAACAAGGACTAAATGATGAGTGAACACTTAGTTTTTACACAATTGTAATGAAAATAGATTTAAAATAAATTTAAATTGCAATATATGGAATAAATCTTTATATATTGTAAGATTAATGAAAATGGTAGTGCTATCAAAAAACGACCATGAAATTGAGGTTAGGTTCACTTTTAAGTTACACCACGCAGTATATTGATAATGTATTAATCAAGGTTATTGTTATATAAATAAAATGCAATCGATATAAATTTTTACATAATCATATGAGTGTTAAGTAATGTGCAGTAATAAATGTATAATTTTTAAAATAATCTGATAATTCAATACATCTTAAAAATGAAAAACAAATTTATACACATTCCTTACAAATCATTGACAATGATAATCATTAAAATAATAATCACTATAACGATATGCTATATGATATCATGATATTATTAACATGAAATCAGTTTTAGTAAAATAACTCGAACTAATCTTTTCACTTATTCTAAAATATAATTAATGTATGTAGCAATTTAAGGAATACTGTAAATAATCTAACAAGTGAGTAACTTTGAATCTTGAACACATGCGCTTGACATGTTTTAACAAAAAATAACGATCCGATTAGATCATCAAAATTCTTAAAGAAATCTTTATTGTAAACAAAATTTAACCAATTTTTAATAATGCGATAACTTTGAACTTTGAACAAACTCAACGTTTTTAAAAATACTAAATGAATCTTATTTCGATAAATTAAAAAAAACAAAAAAACAAATTGAATTATAGATATATTACTATTGAAAGAAACAAAAATTGAATGTCATCAATGAACGATAAACAAGATATTATAAGAGTAGAAATGTTTAATGGCTTAGCGCTATTAAAAACCTGCCGATGTCAGCATTTAATGCGCTATTGAGGATAATTTTTGCAGTACCAGTCACAACTAGCGATGCAAAAATATGTCACTTCCCCGAGCAACTCATGTCACTCTTTGTTTATTTTCTTTGTCTTACGTCATCAGCAATGGGAGGTTTGCTATCATTGTTAGCGTTACTGAATAAAACATAAAACAATTTAAATAATAACTCTTGATCAATCAATATTGACAATACTCAATATTTTTGTTGGATAAACAACGTTATTTTAAAAATGCAAGAAGAGCTGGTTTCATTAAGGCCGGTTCACATTGGCCAACATTTTGCACGAGCTCCTCGTCAAATTTTCACACCTGTGCACGCGTGAAAATTTCACGAGAAGCTCGTTCAAAATGTCGGCCAATGTGAACCGGCCTTTAGAGACAACATTAACAAGCTAAGACGCTCATTAAAAAATCAAAGACTAACCAAATATATCAGTGACTAAATTAAAATGTAAACTATGAAGTCCGTAATTCACAGAGTTACATCTTGCTGATCTTACATTTAAACAGAATTGCCGATTTGACATTTAATTATATTGAATATTTTTAACTAGTTGTCATCTCTGCATCTAATTCATAACATCTGCAATCACAAACTCATCGCAACACAAGAATTTAATAACCATACATTTCTGCTAACTAAAAAAACAGTATTTTTTCAACCAAAAAACAGAATTAATTACTTCTAATCACTAACTATTAACGTTATAATCCAGAAGCATGCTCACAATTTGACTTTAACAACGCAATAAAAGAGAATCTAGTCAACTTACAGATGAGCCGCTTCTTCTTGTCTCTCCTCTGCTTCAATGCGTTTAGCTCTACGCTTCTCATAGACCAAGATGATTGCGCAGAGGATGGCCACCTCAGCACAGATGCCCAGGAATGGCCACAGGGCAGCAAACTTGTCTAAAACGCAGAAAAAACAATCAAGTGCTATTTATATGACAATGAATACAAGTGCAGTCAGAAATTTATGATAAATCGATAAAACAGGCTGCATAAACTAGCAAAGTATATATTTTATACACTTAACTAATATCAAATATTTAACAAATACACACTATACAATACAGATAATACAACTGCGTATAATGCAATCGTAATTCTGTAAATTTACTTAAAGCGAATTCTAATTAAAGTCACGTTTCTAAATTTTACTCATTCATTTATTGAAATTTAATATTTGAGCAAATTCAAAGTCTTAAAGTAAACATAGGTCTACACGTAATAGTTTCAGCTTCTCTGAGCTCAAAAATTGAACTGCATTGCATTGGTAACTTTTAAAATTTCAATCACACTTCCATTAGTATCTCAACTTCTACCCCTGACACCACAACACAATATACGCTATAAGAAGTTAACGCTCTCTATAAGCTGAATTACAACGTACTCTTAACATTAACGGAAAGAGTAGCGTCGACCACATAGTCCACATCATCAATCACACTCGTCACATTGCAGGAATAGTTCCCAGCATCTTCGTACTCCATTCTCTCAACTCGTAGAATACCGTTCTCAATCACCGGAAACTTAACGGTCGACACATCAGCGGTTCCGGTGCTGTTCTTCAGAATGATCCTGCCACCAGAACCCTCCGCAACGAGAGGTTCGCCGTTCCTACTCCAGACTATCTTAGGTTCAGGAATGCCCCAGACTTTGCATTCGAGACTGAGCGGATCGCCTTGAATGATATTCTTTGGCTTCTCAAAGTGGGCAACAAACGGCGTAACTGATAAAAAAACAAACAAGAATTAAAAACTAACTAAATGTCAGGGTACGTATAATACATCAAGGCTCATTAGAGCAGTGGTTAGAGCTCTGGACTTGAACACAACAGGTTCGAGTTTGAATCCCGGATATCTCACTATTTCTCTATCGTGCCCTTTAGTAAGATGCTTAAAATGACAGCTATGTCTGAGACAACGTTCATATAATACAATAATCCATGACATTAAATTTAACTTAAATACCATTAAGAAAATATATCAAATATCGGTAAAAGTTTTATATATTCACACAGTCAAAGAAAAACAATTTAACATGCAGCGTTAAATAGTATTCTAATCGCTATTCACAATATACACAATCACATATAATAGTAACGTTAGATTAGCGTGATGTTAACCATCCAATATATAATAATATAAAAAGTATGACTGTAGGTACAACTATAGTATAACTATAGTATAACTGGAAGCCGAAAAACTCAAGTTTATAACTTTTAACAAATAATTAAATATTGTCAAATTAGGACAAAAAAAAATTCCTACAAAAACTGAAAAGAACTTTCTTAATATTGAATTCTTAATTTAAACTTAATTTAAACATTGCTTTAGTTTTTATATAAGGATTTTTAATGACAATTTATCTTACCAACCAGTTCCTAACTTTCATTTATCAGATGCACTAATCCTAACAACCCACCAAGTATATTTAATTCCGTTTGCATGTAATATAAGCACAAACCTCTAATATTGAAAGCGGTTGATTCGCCATTACCATAATGACACGCGTACAAACCAATTACAGAAGGTTCTGAAAATTCAATTTATTTCATTCAGCTTCAATTATCTTGAATAAAAGTTTCCAAATAAAAATAATCAACTGAACAATGCCTTAAGTATTGATAATAATAAATCATTGTCAAGACTCTCGAATTATGACAGAAATAGTTCAAAAGGTTTTTTTCACCAAATTCGCAAGGTTCAAAATTTGTTGTTGCACTTGAACTTGTAACTAAAGCAGAGTAACAAATGAAGGATCTCGAGTTATGACGGTGACAATTGCGCGCATTTAACAATTAAGATTACACTCGACTACGCTGAAGGACATTGCGCTTGTTAAAATCAAGAATAGCAGTCAGCGTACTCGTAAAAGGTAGCCTAGTTGTTACATTGAAGACTTACATTATAAAGCTCAACCACTTCAAAAATTATCTACAAATTTTACAGCTATTGTATCAATTCTATCATTTTATCTATCATAAAAGCATTATATCTCTCTATCCATGCAATGACAAAGCAATAATTTTTTTTATATCATCTTTAAAATCTAATGTTAATTAATTTGATAAAAACTGTAAATATTTCAAAGTTTGTATTATAATACCAGTGATTATAATACCGCTATTTTCACTACGAGAGCATATTCCATTTAGTAATAACAAAAATTAAATATTCAAAATCATGCTTCGCTAACTATATTATATTTTATATATATATATACAGAATAGAAATTATAATTATCTGTATAATCTTCTACAAATCACACACACAAATCATATCTATTATTATATTAGGCATTCCTGTACTCTATACAGGCCATTTGTATTTTTTCATGAGCACCAAAAAGATAGGTATTAAATTCATAAATACAAAATTGTATTTATGTTTTCTAATGATTTAAAAATTTGCCACATACCCACTTTAAGAATACGTAGAGTATTGTTGACTGCAATAATCTCATAAACCTTTTCCTTGCTTACAACAACATTGTTTCCGAGAGTCCAGTTGATCGGGGCAGAGGGACAAATGAGATCCAAGGGTGCAGCGGGCTTGTAACTAGTCAACACGTTTTGTACATCGGAACCTTAAAAACAAACAAATTGATTAAATAACACAATAAATTGAATGCAATAGAAGTTGCATCTAAACAAAATATATGGAGTTAAATTATATAGATCTATTTGATCTACTGGTACATTAGCCTTGCAATGTTCTTGCTTTGTTATACTTCTGTTTCATATAGAGGCTTTCTTATTATAATACTTGTTATAAATTACAGATGTGACTTAGTGAGAAGTAACACAGTGTTACTATAAAACAGATTCTGTTCACCAAACCTAGAGCACAGTCAAGTAAATATGCAATCAGTTGTTATAAACTAACACAATATATCATTGCGCTTTGAGAATTGCTGTATAATAAGAGACGAACACTGAAGCAAAGTTCTTTGATTCACTAATGATTATTATATCATTCACTTATAATGATGTATCATAATGCATAAAATTGTAATTGTAAATTGTAATTATTTTAAAAACAATCATTATTCTGTTATAAAATCAGATAACATTGATATATACAAAATTTAAATAAACTTTTTAAACATCAGAAATTTATGCATTCATAAAGTAATATTGGATATAGAATAATCTAGCAATCAATAAACTATTCATATCATTTATTTCACTTGTAAATCTGCAATAAAGAATTCAATCAAATTGATAATGTAACTGGTCTAACACATAAAAGCTGACAACTATTAAAGAATTTATTAGTCATAAAGGAAACGAGAAAAGAATAAAATCTTGTTCAAAGTTCTTCAATTTATTATTAAAGTAGAAGTCAATCTAAGTACTATAATACTGAACCATTATGGTACATTTGCTATTTGACTGAATATTAAAATTAATGAAGACAAAATCATTGCAAAATCACTTTTTAAAGTCTTTAAAGCACTGTATAATAATAGTAAATAGTGTGTTACACATTATATTGACTGAAATCATAAATGCAATGTTAACACAATCTCACAGACCAATGTAAACATGATTAATAAATTTGAAGGCCATATAAACGTTTTTTGAATATAGATTATTCATGGCCAAACAAGTTCAATTTCAAACCCCGCTTTACCCTTTAAATTCATATACAATGAAATACAACTGACGACACACTGGTAATGTTCCTCAATTATATTCAAAAAAGAACAAAATTAATATACAATATAACAACAACAACTAATATTGGCTCATAAAATTACGCAATTATTGCGATTCAATAATTTTATATAATTATTATTTACTACATATTATTATTTACTAATTGAATTTGTGCTGCATCGTTTAGTCCTGCCAGTTTGTGTGTTATAACTGCTTTATAGTTTTTTATCTATCAATTTATTGATGAAATAAAGATACTGTATATATTATTAGTTTTAACAGAGGACAGGCGTAATATACAGTGCAAACAACTTGAACAAAAATACAGGCTTTAAAAAAAAAAGTTTACACTTCAGACTCTAGCCTATTAAGATGCTTCTCACAAAATTCATTTCAAAGAAAAGTTGTACAACACGCAAACAATTAATAAAGAATTATTAAGCACAATTTTTCATTAAATTCAATCAAAATAGCCTAAAACTGTAAAATAAAAGTTTAGTGGTACACTATTTAAAATTCTCCATAATTAAATGAAATAAAGTCAGAAGTTTAGTGAAACCAATAAAAATGATTCACTTTTATCCTTTATCGCCTAATTCAGATAACAACAGCAATTAATTAATGCATAAAGAATCTAGCAAAGCTATCAAATCTCTATTATAAAGTCCAGAGTGTAGAGTGTAGAGCTTACTGATTACAAGCGAATTGATTCAGTGTACAGTATAGTATGATCAGCATATATCTATGAATCAACAAGATCATAGATTTCAACAGAAAAGTTTCTAAAAGGTCAAACATCTAGCATTTGCAAAGACGCACTAAATAAATATATGCCAAAACTACTATGATTTGATGCACAATATCTGTAAATTTCATACTGCAACAAAATTTTAGAATGTAGTCTAGATATCTAATTTCATAGTTGTTGTTCACAATGCATACAGCTTGAAATCTCAATAAAATCTGATATTATAATAGATGTATTTGAATCTTTAGCAAATGTATTATATATTATGACAAAAGTATAGGTAAAATTTTACATGTAGATTTCATTTCAGTCAATTCATATTTATTTTCAAATGAATAATTATAGTTCAAGTTAAAATAAATATCAAAAATATTCATACAGAATAGCACAATTTAAATATCGCAAATACAAACTGATAAAATCATCAAGAAGGCAATCAAGTTTAGAATAAGAATTAAAATCAATTTCTCATAAAGTCCGCACTATAGAATTTTCAAATAGCGAGCATGCAAGATCAAATCGCAAACTCTAACATTCATTTAATATTTGACTCTAAAGTTGTAGAGATTAACAATATTATATACTTTCTAATATTACATAGTCATACTGTTCAAATTGATTCTAGATTAAATTACCAGCTAGTGTTATGCAAAATGAGTTAACAAAAAAAACAATGAACAATTTAAACATATTCTTAAAATTATTAACTATTTCTGCACCTACAACATACTGTGGCAAACTCATCCAACTATCAATCTCTGTATAAAAAAGTCTTGTAACATCTCCATTAGACAAACAATTTCAAAAGGAAAATTTATTGTGTTTGATCCTTCAAGTTTTATTCAATATAATTTTGAAAGAGCATTCAATTATTAATTTAATTAATTAAAACTTCAATTAAACCTCAATTTCTACGCTACATCACTCAGCCTTTTGGACACCATCCCTCGTCATTACTGATTTTTTCGATCATCACCACTTAACAAAATAACAAATACTAAATGGAAAATATACTAATCATAAATTACTACATTTTCAACATTTCACGTCATTTATGATTAATTAAGCATTAAATTCATCCGTATGAAAATAATAGCAATTATTTCTCCAATGATTTCATCATAAATCTGACAAATTAATAAAATCGATGACCTTAAGCACATTGTCCTATATAAAACACTCGACAAAATTCAACAATATTGAATATTTCAACATTAAAACTACTCACATTGAGAATATGGCAGGAGAAATACAATGAAGAAACCCGAGGCGACCCCCAACCAGTCCTTGTGCACCATTTTCTGTGAATTTGGGACAAATTTAAAAAAATTAATAAATTTTAACGGAGTAATTACTGCGCAACAATAGAAGCGAATTTATACGGTAAAGATTTATAGCACCTCACGCCAGCTACTGGTGCTATGTCAGGATTTAAGCTCAATGATCCAAATGGGCTTTATTTTTTATTTTGTTCAAGGGGGCAGAAGAATTTAATTATTATATGATGACTGCTAATGATGACGTTATTTAACTGAATCAGTTTTGACTGCCTGTTAGTTATTATTTTTTTAAATCGAGTATTATAATAATAGACTGTTTTCCTCTTACTATTTTTTACTGATTTTAAAGTTGTTTATTTTATGTTTTTAAACTTCTAAATATAAATTAATTGCCTAAATATAATTTAGATTATTGGAAACATCATTTAGACAACACGTAAGAAATTAGCATGAATCAATGGAACATGAAAGAAAAAAATAGACTTTTTGCCTTCTTTGATCTCGAGAATCAGATCATGTGAGTAGAATAGTCTTCATTTTTAAATAATAATGCAAGGGGAGGCTATTGCCCCCTTGGCACTTAAACAAAGAGTTTACAATAGTTAAGTTAAATCACATGTACCATCTAAATGAAATACAAATGAATATATTTGATTGGCTAAAATATCATGTGCCACCGCAACTTTTCGATAATTTTAATCTGCAAACAACAAATACTCATACTAGTATTTTTAGTAACAAATCAAAATTGCTGAATTTATTTCAGGAATACTTATCATTCTCTCAAAAATTTTGTAGAATTTCAAAAGATTTCACATGGAAGAATTTTAAAGATTGTTTTAATTTAGACTATATAAAATTGAATGCTTAAATAAATATTTAGCAATGATGAATTTGCGATGATGGTTAGGATGAAATTATAACACTGGGGATTAATTGCGTTTCCAGACTTGGCTTGCGTGAGTTTTATCGCTTGTTTGATACACGCGCTGTTTGCACAACCAATCAACTCTATGCTTAGCAGACATTTCGGGCTGATTTTTTTCTTTGACGAAATTTCGTCAATAATTGTGAACACTTCGGAGTTATTTTTACGTGGAAACAAAATAAATTGACGATCTGTTTAAATAGAATCATTTACTGGAATAAGCTGGAAACCCAGTTTTTTAATACGCTATATTTGACACTTTTTTTGGATTTTTCGACGCTGCAAATGATCACCCATTTTGATCATATGATTAATTTGTAAAATGATCAGCAACATTTGCTTTTCTGCACATTTTGCAGTGAACCGGTAATAATTTAAAATTTTCGATAATTTACTTAGAGATAACCTACCGAAACGATACAAAGGCGGGATGACATAAAGGATGAATTTATTCAAGAAAACTAAACAATAGATTCGTTAAAAATGACTCACATTAATTAGACCCTATGCTTATGGGCCGTCCATAAAGTACGTCACGCTATTTTTGACAATTTTTACCA
>JAQIXG010005034.1:0-11977 GCA_034700105.1 Oconnorella tubifera | reverse complement strand
AGATGTTTGGTAATTAGAGATGGTAGTGGCAAAGATGTTTGGTAATGAGAGGTGGTAATGGCAAAGATGTTTGGTAATGAGAGATGATAATGGCATAGATGTTTGGTCATGAGAGATGGTAGTTGCAAAGATGTTTGGTAATGAGAGGTAGTAATGGCAAAGATGTTTGGTAATGAGAGATCATAATGGCAAAGATGTTTGGTAATGAGAGATGGTAATGGCAAAAAAATTTGATAATTAGAGATGATAGTGGCAAAGATATTTGGTAATGAGAGATGGTAGTGGCACAGATGTTTGGTAATGAGAGATGGTTGTGGCAAAGATGTTTGGTAATGAGAGATGGTTATGGCAAAGATGTTTGGTAATGAGAGATGGTAGTGGCAAAGATGTTTGGTAATGAGAGATGGTAGTGGCAAAGATGTTTGGTAATGAGAGGTGATAATGTGAAGTAATGGTAGTTAGTGAACTTCTATAGCTAACTCTTTCTTGCATGTCAGACTGTGATTTTCATGAGCATCAACTTGCACAGACCCAGTAATATGTTTTAGGCAAGTGTTGACGCTATGAATTGTGATTAAACAGTACTATTACTGCGGCATTTTCATTTTTCATTTATATAACAAAAGAGTCAAGAGGAAAAGGATTGCAGCAATGAATTATTACGATAAGTAGTGTTAATTAATATTATAAGATATATTATAACTAATACAATGCATTGTTTAAACTGTCTTTAACTGTTTTTGTACTGTCATTCAATTTTCACTTACTATATGTTAATATTAAACAATGTTTTTTTGTATTTGAAATAGTTCAGTTATCTGATGGTAAGAATTGCTCTAGCACAACAACTGAGCAGTCAACTCAGTTACCAACATCAACATCATCAACTGATACAAGTTAAACAAGCGGACATCCATCCACTGATACAAGCTTACATCCATCCACTGATACAAGCATACATTCATCCTCTGATACAAGCATACATCCATCCACAGATACCTGCGTACATCCATCCTCTGATACAAGCGTACATCCATCCACTGATACAAGCGTACATCCATCCACTGATACAAGCGTACATCCATCCACTGATACAAGCCTACATTCATCCACTGATACAAGCGTACATCCATCCACTGATACAACACAGCAGTTTTCATCAAAAGTTACATCTCCACTCTCGGCAGAAATTCTTGTCAAACTTTTTTTACCAGACAACTCAACTCTCTTTGAAGCAACTTCAGTGGAAAGCTTACAGATAGATCTTTTTAATTAAACTACTTTCACTCCAGGTAGTTATATGTTTGTATATATATTATTATGTGTATAAATTGGATGTTAAATCACTCATTTATTTGAAAAATGCACTAATTGACTTCAGAATCACTTCAACAAAGTGTTAAAAGTTATTATGTTAAGTTATTGATCAAATAAGCTAGTCTAAAACTAGTCGGAAATGAGAAACAGTGATGTGACATTTAGTTCTTTCATTTGACATGAATATTTAAGTGGATCAAAGAGAATTATGTCTACATTCTGCTAAATAGTTTCTCTGTTCTGTCTATCTGTCTGTCTGGGTGTGCGTAATGAGAGGTTACATGATTCACTCGCTTTACTCTCGCTGCAGTCGAGGTATTAGCGGTCGAGACATGAGGGGGGGGGCGGCTTGATGGGTCTTGACAATAGACTAGCTGCAGTGTGCTATGCTTAGAGCCTCTGAACCTTGAAAAACTTTTGAATTCTGCTTATTGTCATTACTGTTCATTTGACAAAGCTGATTGTTGTAGGCTTGTGACAAATCAAATTTATTACGTTACAAATAAGCTGCTAAATAAATTGATAGTTTATAGGAAATCTAAGATACTTTGTTAATTATAATATGGACATTTCCGTGCATGGCACGGGTTAATTCACTAGTTAATAGTAATCTGTTTCAAAGTAATATAATGAGAAAAGCAAAAATTATTTTCTAAAATTAGTTGCAATCAGTTCCTGTAAGTATGCATGTAAGCAATTTTGCTAACGTCAGCATTGCCACTGCTTTGACTTTACTCAACATTTCTGATGAAAAGAAATTTTATAAAATGATAAGCAACTGATGTATACGTGATAGTTCTGAAGATTTTCAAGATCTAATAAACATACTACTCATAAGGGATAATAATCTTTTCTTGAATTTATATAAATTCCATATTATGATAGTTTCTAACACAATTTAAAATCCTGATCTCTATTATTCACCTGTCGACGAAAAAACAATTGTATTTGAATTCTTCTAATATAATGTCAACATTTTAAGTCCAATGCTTGTTTAAGGCTTGAGAACTATAATCAATGTGAAGCTTGCAACTTGACAATGCGCCACTATTACTTGTATGTGTTGGAGCTAAAAGGTTTCTCTAACAGTTTATCAACCTATTTAAAAAACTGAATCATTGATAAATATTGTTATCTGTGACAATTAATCTATGACACTTTGAAGGTTTGCATTACTTTAAGTGTTTTCTCAATGACACATCTACTGGCAGCTCTCTGACCACAGCCTTAACGTGTCAGCCTGGTTACACTGGACCAATGTGTGACTTTAATATTAATGATTGTCAGTCAAGTCCATGTGGCAACAATGCTCAGTGCTTTGATTTGATTGGACGATATGTATGCGTCTGTAATAGAAACTATGAAGGAGATCAGTGCCAGACTTATGTACAAAGTGGTCCGTCCTATATGGATAAAGAGAATTGATATTAATGTTGTTATTTATGTGCATTGTTGTTGAACTTTTCATCATTAACAAAGTGGCGTAACCAGAGTAAAAGGTCAACCTGGTCAACATTCATAGAAGTGGCGCTATTAGGAAAGCGAGGACCATGCAGACAGACTAGACAGAGCTGATTGTAGAGAAAAGTAAATGTTGTGTTTGTTACAATCAAAGGAGCAGAACAATGATTAGCTAAATGACATCAAGATAATTCGTCAATAAATTATAATTATTAACAATTTAAAAAATTCAGTTTTAATTCCAATCAAAAAACCGTCAACATTGACAAACATGATTTCTATCAAAAACTATAAAACTTTTAACATTTGTAAATACATTAAACACAGCATCATAAACACTGTATGCAGTAAGAAACTGTATATAACATAAGCTCACAGAGAAACAAAGCTGCAATTTAGTTTTATAAATATGATCGCAAACTAAACCTGAACAATAAGATTCTTTTGAATGTAGAAATCCTTTTTCTTTAACTGAAGTGCATTTAACATCTTCAACATTTAGTCCATCTTCAAATCTTTCTCCTATTGGACATTAGCTGATGAGGTGGGCGGAGTTTGTCAGCGATATGAGTTGTGATTGGTCAGTCAGTTTATATAAACTCTTGTTGATATTATAGGGTATTGCTGCAGAATATTGTGATCAAGATGGCGTGTGGCCCGATGAGTCACCGTGTGGAGGTGAGTGGCTTCCTGTGAGAGAGACTGAGATGAGACGAATTACAGTCACTTTGTTTGATGACTTCTAGACTTGACTGATTGATTACTTTACAGTTGTACTGAGAGAGTTGTTATACTGAGAATGTTTAAAAAAACTGAAAAGTACTGAAGACTATAAAGTATTACAAGTTATTAACATATTATATTTTATTTATTTGTCATAATATATTATTGCTAAAATTTTAGTAAAAAGTAAAAAAGAAACTTTAATAATTTCGTATTTATTGAATATAAAAATTAAATTCAGAATAAATACATTTCATTAAATGAAAAGAGAAGTCAAAAAAGACATTCGCATAATTTTACATTAAAGATAAACTTTAATTTTGTCTGCCAGCAAAATTCAACAGAAATTGTTCTAAATTTGAAATAAAAAATCCAACTTGATTATAATAATTTCTTTAATATCGGCATCCAGAGACGATAAATACAGAGTATGATAAAGTATAATTCCAATAACCGAGATAAAAATATAGTGGTTTTTTTACATTTAGTAGGTGAACTACAAAATTTCACTTTATGTCGCAATCTGTCATGAAGTGTCTACTATAAACTACAAATGTAAATTTTATCAAGCTTTGTGCAAGAGAAGTGTCAATATTTGATACATTTATTAAAGTATGCGAAGGAAATAGATTGAAAAGGGGTTAACATCAATATATAAAGTACAATAAAGACAACATTATTTAAACATTATACAGTTACGTGTGATAGTATGATACTATAAAAGTCTCTCGTCTTTTACGACTTGTTTTATTGTTTGCTTTAGATGAGTTCTGTGAGAGAATAGAAATGAAAAACGTGACACTTAGCAGTGACTCAGTCGTCTATGACACTTTAGTGACAGTGACGCGTGACGAGGGATTAGCATTCAGTGACGTCAGAGGTCTATCTAAAACATTGCAATGTTTAGACGGCGCGACATGGATCAGTGTACTGTCAGGCTGTACTCGTTTGTTTGACATTTACTAAAAAAAAATTTTTTTAAACATTTTTTTTACTTTTTTTTAAATATCCAAAAAAAAAGCTTGTTAGCTTGGCTAACAAGCTTTTTCTTGCTGGAAGCTGAGGACATCCCAATATTTTAATGATATTTTAATCAGAAACCTAGTGCTTGTAAGTATGTTTCATGGTATTTTTCTACTCTACATTTATTAACACTATTTCAGAGCACATAATATTATATAAACAATATTTACAAAGAATTCAATTAGTTGTTTAATAGATTTAATGTACAAAACTTCATGCACCTATAAAAATGTAGATTGCTGTGTTTTTATTAGCCGCCTTTTGTTCTGATCCACCAATCAGTGAACGCGTGACAGTTGAAGGCCTTGAGGCTAAAGCAGCTAATGATCTCTTTTCATACAAAACCATTATCACGAACAAGTGCAATGAGGGCCTCAGTTTTGAGAACGGCCAATCAGTGAAGTACATTAAATGTATCGGTTATTGGTCTGAAATATCATTCGCATGCGACTGCATTTAGTCTTGCATTGTTTTAAAGCATGTAACGTTGCATTCTTTAACTACGCTTAGTTATTTATTTGATTGTGATGTCATAATCTTATAATATTTTAGTTTGTATTCATGTACATTTGTTAAACTCTTTATTTCTATCGATTTATATGAAATAAACCGATGAATTATAATTATAAGAAGTGCATGTGGTAAATCTCATTTAAATATTGATAATTATTTAATTTAAAAATTGTTTAATTAATTTGAATAAATATCAATATCTAAAGTTAAGTTGTGACGATATCTTCTCTACATATTATTTTCCATTGCCAATCTCTGCAATGTCTGCATCTAATCGCTGTCCGCCTGTCCCTCAGTTGGACAATGCTCAGTTGGACAATCAAGTGATCTCATACTACAAGGGACAGTCATCTACTACACGTGTGACACTGGTTATAAGTTTGATCAGATGCAGTCAGCAGTCGTGAGTTATTGTGATGGAAGCATCTGGTCTGATATCAATAACACTTGCTCAGGTTTTCATGACTTGATATATAAATATATTATTAGTTTATGGTCTAAAATGAGAATCTTTAGTCATAAAATAATAGTAGAATTAAAGTTAGAGTTAAATCAACACTTTTATGATTTAAAGCTAATGTAAATAACACTATAGAGATGTTTACATTGTATTGTAACTTGTAGAGTAAATATGTTTTTGTCAAGAAAATAATGGATTGTTATGCTGTTGTTACAGCAATCTGTGAATGCTGTAACAATAAATGATCAGATTGTAACAAGTTTTAAATTATTGTTTCTCTTAAGCCCAATCACCCAAATGTATAATTAATTTGCTATTATGGTTATTATAATTATATTATAATTCACTCGCCTATATGTAGCCCTGTCATAAACTCAACTAATGCAAAACTTTCTCACCCAATGTACTCTATAGTACGTTTACAATACATAATAAAGTAAATAAAATTTTAAAGTCTTGGAAATGAAAATATTGCAAGAGGAGTCCAAAGACATGTTTATCTAATCCCGATTAACAGACTTTAGTTGATGAAACTGTTAAAGTTGCATCGTCAAGTGTTTCTCTGTAAATATATTCTGAGAATAAAAACTTCTTTAAAAATGAAGAGGAAGTATCTGCGTTACGGAAACATGGTTAAATTTCAATATTTCTGATGGTTTACTTGATACTCATCATAAATTTCACATTTTTAAGAATGATAGAGTCAAACAAGGAGGGGGGTTTGTATTTTTGTACTACATTCGCTGTCTGTTTTATATATTTCTCCTGATGTAATATATGACTCATTACAAGTTGTGGTATTAGATCTAACGTTAAATCATAATAAATATCAAATTTTTACAATATAAACCTAATACTACAGAGATTAATGCAGAGATTACGTAAGGAAATTGTATATGAACTTGATCATTTCTTTTCTTAACAAATATTGCACTGTTGATAAAACGAATTTAGTGTTTGGAGATTTTAATTTTCCTGATATAGATTGGATTACTTGTACATCCCCTATTGATATTGATAGTCTATTTTTAAATTGTATATCTGGGCTTGGTTTGATGCAGTTTGTTAATGAACCGACTGGGTGTGAAAATATTTTAGACTTAATTTTAACCAAGGATCCGTTTATTGTATTTGATATTTCTGTTTTATGTCCATTTAGTCAAAGTGACCATAGTTCTATAATGATTACCTTAAATATCTAAGCATCAATATGATGCTAACGTTGATTCACTTTTGGATTGGTCTAATGACTGGAAGTTGAATATGGCTACTACAAAATGTTCTGTTATTTATATTGGTAAATTTAATCATCATGATGAATTCACTATTGGCTTATTTCAAATTCAGAACTGTATTTCGGAGTAACTGTAGATAATAAACTAAATTTTAATTTACACATTAATAATATAACTAAGGATGCTAATACTAGAGCAAATCTAATTTTAAGATGCTTTGTATCAAAAGATTCAGATTGTCTTTGTAATGCATTTGTCACATACGTCAGGCCACTACTTGAATACTGTTCTACTGTTTGGTCTCCCTCATCAGTTATGTTAATTAATCAAATTGAATCTGTTCAGAGACGCTTTACTAAACGTATTACAGGACTTGAGAACCTTTCATATTTGGAGCGGCTCAGTAGACTAGAGTTAGAAATTTTAGAATTGCGTAGAGTGCGTGCTGATTTAAGTTTATGTTATAAAATTGTATATAACCTTGTGTCACTTAATTATGCTGATTTTTTTTGAGCTGAACTCTAACTCTATTACCCGGGGTCATAATTTAAAGCTTTGTGTAAAGAGAACTTGTCTAAATGTGCGTCAAAACTTCTTCAATATTCGGATATCTTCAATATTCGGATATTGCTTGCCTGGAATGCTCTTCCATCTGAAATTGTTCAAGCAATGTCATTCCCTAGTTTTAAACAAATGATCTATAAGCATGATCTTAGTAACTTTATCATTATCAAATGAATATGTTTCTAGCGATTGTATTTGTGTTCTTATTATGTGATTTTAGTCTTAACTTCTTTCTTTTAATATTTTATATTGATTAAATGATTTTATTAGTGTCAAATATATTGTGTATTTCTCGTTACACATTATATTTGTGTATTGCGTAGTGGTGGTGAGCTGTAAGGGGCATACCCCTGGGTCAGCCGATATTTTAATATATTTATAATCAGTGAGATATTTGTCCAAAGCTTAGTTTGTTCAAAATACTTTGTAATTATTGCATAACTCTTGTCAGTACTTTATATATAGTTTTGTCCATTTGATGTCCATTACTATGTTGAATAAAGATATTTAAATAGAAATAAATAAATAATAAAGTAAGAGTTGACTTTTGTTTTGTGTAGATAATATATAATGATTATAATGCAATGTTGTTGTATGTTGTTGTATATTGTCCACCACTGATGGTATCATCAGCCTTTTACTCTACAGAGAGCACAGTACATGGTGCAAGTGAAGTGATTGTCTGTCAGACTGGACATCAGTTTGAAGGCAGCGCTGAGATTAATGTCACGTGTCTTTATACTGGACAGTGATCACATAACATTACTGCTTGTCTACGTACATGCTTCTGTCCACTTTTATCTTCCATTGTATTCCTTTTTGCTTATGTATTCATTATAGGCATATTATTTCTACTCATTTAAAATATTACTTTTCACACATATAGAATAGTTAGATAGATAGAAATCTCAAATTAATGCATACATATAAATAAAATACTTAGTAAGGAGAAAAAATTGAAATTCTCTCATAAAGACAGATTGTGACAGAAAGTCACAAATGACCTTAAAACAATTTTACAACTTAAAATAAGAGTTAGTTGCAAATATATGCTGCAGTATAGATTCTGTACATTTTTTGTACTAATTATAATATTACTAACTAAATTGGGTTAACACAGCTTAAGATTGAAATAAATATGAAAGAATTGGACAAAGGGACAGATTGATAATCCAAAGTCCCTAGTGGTCTTTATGGTCCTTAAGGTATCTTAGGTACCTGACGGATCAACATCGATCTCATGATAAACAAGGAACAAACATTTAAAAATGTGGCAACCTTTGAAAAATTTTGTCATCTTTTATCTGGGATTATTTTTCTATAATTTTGTTGTGGGGGGAGAGGGTACACTAGAGCGAAACATTTTATGGATTTTTAAAGCATTTTTATAGAAATAGTATATCTTGATTGTACCAATAAATTCTGTTGCTGCACATAGTATTAGCCAATGATATTAGAAAAATACTTTCGATATTACTGGACTAGACTGTACGTAATGCTAAGACATTATACACAGTCAATGTATCTAGAAGTTCCAGATGGTGTGCGCTTTACGTAGTAACTGCATGGTGTACGTACTTGAAAATTTATTAATTTTAATACAACGTAATGTAGTGTGTAGTATTTATTTCATATTTTATTCATTTCAGCCGTGGACTGTGGCCCACCACCAACAATTACGGGAACATTTATGACGTCATTAGACGATCAGACAACTTACGAGAGTTCCAAAGTCTATCATTGATTAGACAACTATTGGTTTGAATATGACAGCCCCACGCGTGAGATGATTTGTAGTGAGAAAGGTCATGGCAACCACTAGAGAGGTCAGAA
Source organism: Oconnorella tubifera (assembly GCA_034700105.1). Taxonomy (NCBI): domain Eukaryota; kingdom Metazoa; phylum Annelida; class Clitellata; order Enchytraeida; family Enchytraeidae; genus Oconnorella; species Oconnorella tubifera. The sequence goes on along the minus strand of JAQIXG010005034.1, from coordinate 2,848 downwards.
TGCGTTCGTGAGTACCTAGAGTAATAATAAAGACTACATCATAAAGTTATGTAATGAAAACAGTCAGACATTATTTATTTAAACATAATATTGCATTTATAATATTCTTTTATGCTAAAATATTAATAAAATGGTTTTATAAAAATTATAATCATACTGAGATGGCTTTAAAATAATATAAAATTTACCAGATCGTTTATGATTATTGACACATATATTTTCATTATGTTGTATGATGCCGTACAACAATATAAAGTTACTGTCATTAATCCGCCTTTAAATACTGATGCGACTATCAGGACTAAACAACATTGTTAAAACTTGTGCGCCAAGTTGTATACAATATACTTTGTATCAGTTAATGAATGTAGCTAAATGAATTAATTGACTATACACATTGTCTTGATTGTATTTTATCTTCTGTAGTCATAGTTTAGTAGATAATTAGATTATCCACTAAATCACTTAATTTTCAACATTGCATGTATTACTGTTAAGTGATAGAATGTCCTCCATTACTGACTCAGCAAGTCAACTCAACGAGTCTTACACTGAAGACATCAGTTAATGCTAATTGTGCCCAGAGTTCAAGGTTCAACTCAGAGCTTGTTGACCAGCAAGGCTGGATAGTGTCCGTGTGTGAGATCAAAGGTCACTGGACGTCTGATATCCCAGATTGCATTAGTAAGCACTCAGTAATTTTATAACAGCAAAAATAATAGTAATAGTGTAAGTAGTTATAAGAAGCTCAATTGTGTCACTTGATTGATCTGCATTTCAAGGCTGCAATGATAACCTGGTGTACACTTTTTCTGCATACATCCATCAGGGGATTGGAGCACATTAATGCACACGTCTCTCTCATTCTTGTATGTTCTTCATTCAGCATTTATATGCTGTCTCACACCCGTCGCTCTTCTCTGTGCACAGGCCATGCCTTCAAGGTCATCTTCCACAGCAACCCTGGATATTGGAACAATAATCAACTTTAAATTGTCAGAAACACAGTATACCAAGACAACCCTTTCAGTTAATGATGGTGGTTTAGTAATTTTGTGTTGCTTGTACCAGCTTCCTCTTTGATTCAGATGTGGAAACTTGGAACCTCTTTGTTACTAGATACAATGTGTTCCAAGATAAGTCAGTTTACAGCACAGGTGCCAACTAGTCAGCCATTCATCCTCTCGTGCCCACTGAGAGGGACAATGGAGGCTGACTGACTGACCTGTAGGCCCGCTGTCAATGAAATAATCACTTAGGATAATCACTTAGGAAATAATCACTTAGGATAAGCGGTCGCTGCAAGTGAAGTCTCGATTTTAGTTGAAGGTCACCATCGTGCTAGGAGTTTTGATGCCATGGCCCCAACTCATTAGACTAGTATCAATCTTGACACCAGTATCATCGAATATCGATCTGTAGTCTACTTCTAGATAACAAAGACAGTGTAACAGTTGGCTTTCGCTTAGGTGTAAGATTCTGTCTACCACATCCTCGGCTCAGCTTAGCGACGTTAGCATTGCAAAAGATTGAATAGAATTGAATATAGCTTTTCATTTTTGAAGCATTCATATTTTGCCTTGAAACCTTGCTGCTAATTGTAAATATTAACCATAAATTTAATATAAATTAAATTTGCTTTAAATTACATATATTTAGTATATTCTTTGTAAATTAAATTAATTTAATAACACGGTTATCACCTTTTTTCAGAAATTGAATAAAAGATTACTAAACATAGTACTGACTGACAGCAGTCCTGAATCCGGTTTTTCTGCTGTTATATGTCTTCATTGTTCTATACAAATTATTTGATTATTTCTCCGAATCATACTACCTTAACCTCAAGCGCCGGAAAAAGATAACAAAGAAAAATGTTCCATTTTTGAGATAAATCGTGGTGGTTTTACTCAGATTAGTGGGTTATTTGAGTAAAACTACCTTTCAGGGGGCGACGGACATTCCCCCCCCCCGGACAGTTCCTCCCCGGACAGTTCCCCCCTGCCCACCCATCTGATAATATAGGAACAAAATAATCAATTATAAACTTTATTATTAATATAAATAATTATATAATAATAATTATATAATAATATATTTATTATTGTAGAATTATTGTAAAAGGCTTTATTTTATAATGCTTTAGGCAACTATAATTTTATGATACTATAAAATTATAGTTTCCGAAAGAGTTTATTCAAAAGTTCTGAATAAACACTTATATAAATTAATTTCTTCACACTTTTCAGTTGAAAAAAACAATTAACTTAAAAAAATTATTTTTTAAAACTTATGATTTTGTATCGGTTGTTTTGAATTATAACTAATTAGAATAGTTAATACTGTTTTTTATTGTAGGCTTATTAAATTTTCATTACTCCTTAAGTTTTAATAATAAAATTATTTTAAATTAAAAATTAACTTTAAATTATATATTAATTATTAATTTTTAATTGAAAACTAATTTTTAATAGGCTAAGTCTTATAATGACATACTGTACAATAACTTTATCAAAATTTGTAATAATTGATTAAAAATTTATTTTTAATTTAAAATAATTTATTATTATTTAGACATCACATACAATAGTTCAATATAAAGAAGTGCAATATACAACAGTCAATATACAATAATAATAATTGTTATACAATATAATAAAAAAGAAAGTTACAAGTTTGAACAAAATAGCAATTAAAAAGGTTGAGCAACGTTCAAGCGTTTAAAAGCAAGCAATTAAAAAGTGTCTTGGGGAAACTGTTCCAAAAGTTCCCAGCATTGCCGCTGCATTCCCCCGCTGCACCGCCAAAGCAAGTCGTTGCTTCAGGAAAGAGGTGGACCTTGGATCTC
>JAQIXG010005033.1:0-11977 GCA_034700105.1 Oconnorella tubifera | reverse complement strand
GCCAAAATATCCATTTTTGACCCCCCCCATACTTCAAATTATTCAATTCTAGCACTGCCCTCAAATTGACCAGCAGATCCTATTCTATTAAATCCTATGCGATTCTATTAAAGCAAGCTCCGCCCACTTTTGTTAAGGAATTTTTGGCTCAATTTATGAAAAATGTTACCACTCAAAACCAAAACTTTGAGAAATTATATAAATAGTTTTTAATTTTTAATTGGAGAAACACATTGCTTTATATATTGCATATTTAATATTTTAAATAAAATATATATTGTATTTTAATTGATATTTTATGAAGTTTACAGCGTAAAATAAACAATTAAATTTACACTTTTATATTTAATAATTGACTTTCATAATTAAACTGAATTTTAAGAAATAAATATTTTCACAAAAATATTCACGTATATAATAATCTCCATATATAAGCAAGGTTATTACTTACATTCACAGATGATTTTATTTTATTTTCAAGATTTAAATTTGAAATCCAGTCTAAAATATTAGAGTAAATAGTGTCTAATTTTAGAGTAGCGAGTGAAGTGTATCTGTTAATCTGCTTGATTTGCTTTTAATATTTATGGTTGACTCTATATACTGACTGTTAAAAAGATTTTCTGCTAATATTCTATTTGCTTCTATTCTGTAGAGCCATAAAATTTACATTTTACTTAATACTTCATTAGATTTATATGAGGAGTTTAAAGTTAATTTTGGGAAAACTAAATTTATTCTAAGTAGAAACTTTATAGAGTTTAATAAGTTTATTTCTTATTTGTTTTAATAATATCATGAAAATTTCTATAAATATTTTGGAGTGATTCTTTAAATAATTGAGTGGAAACACTTCTTAACAGAGATAAAATGGGAGGAGCCAGAGTAGTTAAGCCAACATTATTGACAAACTTAATGCACGACTTTCACACCTAGACTTCAAAGCCATGACCCCTCTGTCCATTTGGATTATTTTTTTGTTTGCGCTTGAGACCCCGGCACCACACAATCGCTGTAACACAGAGCCTTTCTTATAATTAGCTATAGACTGCATCTTGGCAGTAATAAGTAGCCTTTAGAAAGTTAACAGTGCTGCGGCTGATACTTGATCTATCCAGTGTCCACCCTTCCTCCAACCTCACAACAACCGCACTGCTAGGACACTTGCACACGCAGTGATTGAAGCTTAAAATGTTTATCAGCCAATGGTTGTATTATTATAATTATCACTGAGCTATGTCTGTTGTGTGCTTAGAAATGCATTACAGTAAGGTTTTTAGATTAGTTTGTATTCAAAGTATCATAGAGGGTGACGGCGGGCCACTTTCAATGATTAATCTGAATCATGTGGCGGGCCACCAGAAACTGGTCCGCGGGCCACAATTGACCCACGGGCCAGGGCTTTCGCATCCCTGATCTATATGGCTGCACATTAGGCAGTGAAAAATGGTCAACACCGTTATAATCGGTCAATTCATTGTATTAAATCCTAGAGCCCATGCTCCTAAATGTGAATCACATTTTGTACAACAGAGTCGAGAATATGAACCTCCTCTCCCTCTGTATATGGCTTTTTCTGTTTATTCCAAGTTTCGTATCTGACAAATGATCGATGAGATGCATGAATTAAGAATTTCAGTGTCATCAAATAGACTGGACAAGGTCACATCTGCTCTCTGCCAACTTCAAATACTGCGAGCTAACGAGGAAAGATTCCTAAGCAATCTAAGAAAGGGATTGTTCACTAAGCGAGCATACTATAATATGAGATCACAGCCCTTCTAACATCACATTACAGGAATCGTTTCATGGTGCCGGCTTGTCTATATTTCAAGTGCTTACACCTTCTCGTGGGAGTAAAAAGGGACTTTTTGACTTCTTTTGAATTCAACATCCCCAAAAATATATAACTGGACACCTAAATTTATATGATAAAATAATTAAGGTTATTTAGATTTAAGGTGGCTAATTTGGTCGCCATCTTGGATATCTTATCCAATTGACTTCCAGAATGTTTGAAATCCTGTTTTTGAATTCAACATCCCTATAAACATATAATTAGTTACCTAAGTGTCTTTGAATACAAAATAATTAAAGTAACCTAAAAATTTATGGTGGTTTTAAAAATCAAAATCTAAAAATTCATGAAATCATAAAGATCAATAGTTAAAATTTTGAGATGCTGTAAATTTGTATATAAAAGGTATATAGATGTCAAAATTCCTCCTACAAACTGACGAAAATTTTGCAAAAAATATTTACATTTGGCTTAGTTAACGAAAAGTCGCTAGGAGGTCATTTTTTTGGGCGCAACCTGTATATTGTCGATATTATATTTTCACCACCAGTTAATGCCCATCAAATTATACTGCGTAGCAACTTTACTATAAATAGGACTGCTTTAGTATGGGTTAATAGTTAGTCAAATAGTCAGATGAATGTAGAACAGTGAACTAAGTATTATCAGAGAAAGTACTGTTAATAACCCAGCACTATTACAATACAATGACATCAAATATTATTCTTTGGTAAACACATTTACAATCGGTTTGGTATAATTATATTAAATATAATTATAATATAGTTATAATTATAATATAATATAGTTGTTATATGTTGTTATACTGTTTTAATGCAGAATCTACATCATAGCTATAGTGTTCTAGTAATATATATTTTACAGTGGGATCTTAGAACCTTTCATTTGTTGCACACTGTGCCTGCATTAGACCAGTGTCAGATTAGATTCAATCATTCTGGCAATGTAATTTATGGGGGTGAGCATATCTTAATTAATAATTACTTATCTCGTCAGAGTAATATAATTTGTCTTCTAGTTATCTTGTGTATTTTCATAACTGATACAGTCATGTGGTTTCTTTCTTTTATTATGCGCATTTGTCATAATACTGGTATAATTAGAAACTTTCTATTTCAGAGAGATTGATGAAAAAATTTACTCGAAACTATTATAAATTTCAGTAAAGGCTGAGATTAATAGAAAAATCTATGTTATCAATTTATCACATTACAAAGTATAATAATATCATATCTGCAGCAATGCATCAGATGGATGAAGATGAATCACTGGATGAGAATAAAATAAAGAGTCCGTTTGGTTCATCATTCCGCACATTTGATGGTGCTGACTATAGTAGCATTGGTTTGTATAGGCAGTTCATTCTCATTAATTCTAGTTAAATCGATCTTATAATTATAATTGATGTTTTAGTTACATGGCGTGAATCTTAATCTAGGTGTGATTGTACCAAGTTAATAAAATAATAATAAAAATGACATACATAGAAACGAATGAGCAAACTTAACTAATTACAGTCTAAATTGTACAATAAATACTAAAAAATTATTGTCAATTGAATATATCAATAATGTTTTCAAATTGTAACAATATGCAATATTAATAGAAGTAAATTTAAATTGCATAGAAGTATTGGTTGTTCTTCCGACGGCACCCCGCAGGGGTCCCATCGGAAATCAATATTATATTATATCCCGTTGGATTCATCTCAGCGAGGGCTACAAGAATATCCAAAAATTTCTTGTCACAAATAAAAACTGACCAAATTATAAGCAAAATAATGAAAATAAAAATAAATTAAAATAATTAATTACAAGAAAAGTACAAAGTATTTTAAAATTTTGAAAAAGGAAAAAAAATCTCTATCAACTTATACACGAACGTTAGTAATTCTCATTAAAAAATTGTTTGAGTATTAAAAAATAATTGAATACAAAAATAACATTTAAACTTTGTCTACATATTTCTAATAGTATGGTAGAGTAATTGCAACATTGTGCATTTTATGCTACAGGCAAACAAATTACATATTTGGAATCAGGAAAAAAATCTGAACATAACCTGATATAACCACATTCCAGGAAATTTTATTTAAAAAAATTGTACAGGGTGAAAGAAAACAATAATATATTTTGAAAAAAATTAATTAATACAAAAATTACTAAAGTTAATAATACAAAATTTACCAAGCATATAAAGGACATTATATTCTATATCACTACCAAAATTCAAATAAAAAAAATAAAAAATGCCAAAGTTATTGAGTTTTAAAATTTGTTAGTAATTTTACAGCCATAATCTGAATAAATGCTAATTTAATGCATATGGTGTGTTAGAATAACTGCAGCATTGTAAATTGTTATGGTACAAGAAACAAATTGCATATTTGGAATCGGGAGAAAAATCTGAACATAACCTGATATAGCCACATTCCACAAAGATTAATTTAAAACAATTGTACAGGGTGAAAGAAAAAAATTAGTGCATTTTGATAAAAATTAATTTATACAAAAATTACTAAAGATAATATTATCAAATTTATAAAGCATGTAAGGGACATTATATTCTATATCACTGCCAAATTTAAAAACAAAACAATGAAACATTTAAAAAGTTATTGAATTTTAAAATTTGTTTTGTTATTTTACAGCCTCAATCTGAATGCATGCAATTTTAATGCATAGAGATCGTATCGGAAAAATTTTGATATCGCTCCCTGCTAGGTAGTAGCACAAAAAACATTAAAATTCATCTTTTAGACAAATTTGCCGGGATGTACTATACCACAATCGATTTATAATATCATAAAGAGATTATATGCAAAATTTGCTGCTTGTACCTATAGTTTGCACAATGTAGTGATTTTTGCAGATTAATCTGCCGCACTATAATGTTAAAACTCTGCAGAATGTTATTTGTTTACTTAAAACATGAATCAGAAATGATTAAAATCAATATTGGCTGCTAAACGTGCAAAAGTAAACAATAAAAAATTATGATTTTTTAAAAAAAAATTTTTTTTTTTTCAAACAATTAAAAAACCAATAAGTTAAAAAGTGTCTTGGGAAACAGCTGCATTCCCCCGCTGCACCGCCAACGCGAGGCGTTGCTTCAGGAGGTGGACCTTGGATCTCCTGAGAATACTTTTTAAAAAATAAGAATAATTTTTTAAAAATGTTTTTTATTTTTTTTCAAATTAAAAAAAAAATTAAAAATGTAAAGAAACTTTATTATATTAATAAACATCGCAACAACTGGATATTATTCATCTATTTAGTGTAAAATAGCAACATGCAGAGTATGTTATAATTCATAAAAATGCTAATATTTTTAACTATTCTGCTTATAACTCGGTCAGTTTTTATTTGCGACAAATAAAAACTGACCGAGAATTCAGCAATGAAAGAAATTTTTGGATATTCTTGTAGCCCTCGCCGAGACGAACCTAACGGTGTATAACATTAATATACTGAGTTCCGATGTGACCTCTGCGGAAGAACAACCGAAATATTCAATAAAATTAATAAAATATAAATTATTTGAAACAGTCAATAAAAGTTTCAATAAAAGTTTAACGTCTGTTTAACCGTCGAGGGACGATGTCGCAGACGTCGACTACTAATATGTAGATACAGTGATATTTAATTGTTTATAAGTCTGCGCATGCCGCAAAAGTTTCCAATAATGCTGTCGCATTTCTTTGCTGCTCCACTATAGTCAGTCGCTGTTTTAAAAACGACGTTCACCGTGGATCACCACGAAAACGACGTTCACTGTGGGTCCTCCTGCCACAATTGAGATCCGCTTTCCTAACTCAGTCATCAGAGCTAGTCCCATGTTGCCCCATGTTCCCAATGTCTAAATGGCAATTGGACAAACTCATGTCAAGAACAGAGCGCAGAGTATTTTAAAAGTTTTTTGGATTCCGACAAAGCGGCTACTGTCCTAGCAGCAGAGACGGTGCCAATGTATCTGAGCAGGTAGCATCCCACAAAAGACATCTGTCTCTAGACCAGGGCACTATAGTTGCCCCACCTGGTCGTTTATTGTCTGAGCGCAGTAGACCTGGCGGTTCCTGGATTGATGCAACATTGAGTGTCGTTTAGTTGAGTGTAGCAAGAGCGTGTTGTTGACAGATTATTCCTTACATTACGACCCGCACTGCGCTTACAAGCCAGACCATGATGACTAAACTTGTCAACTGTAACATCACATGAACATTGAACACTGATGCTCCAGCATCAATGGTGCTCCAAGTTGCAGCACCAGACCCACAGCAACCCGTAATGCTTTATCATCTAGGTTTAGGCCTAGAGAGATACTTTGTAGAGCACTTAACCCAACACCTGATCCAGGAGTGCTAGATGCTTCTAGTCTTGCCAGAGTCCTGTCATCTGATCCTGCTCCATTCAGCAACCTTCTAGTTGTGATACTCTGCAGATTTCATAATGCCACGTCCGCTGCTTCATAGTCGCAATTTCTCCTGGGGTAATTACTCCACCAAATCTTTCCAATTCATCTCTACTTCCATAACTGCCTGCCAGATCGGAACAAGTAGAACCATACCAGGAAGAAGAAGAAAAAGGAGATCTTCGAATTAATTCTAATGACTTCACACTTGTTATAGTTGAGTGTGAAATCACGAGCCTTTGCATCAATTTCCAGAGTATGAACATCAGCTATAACCAATTCAATCTTTCTCTCAATTCCAAAATCATCCAGGTAGCCAGATGCAAATTTGGATTGTATCTCTTGAAGAAGAGACAAAAAGAGGGGTCCCAATGGATCACTCTGCTGCATGCCCTCACATAAGTCTACCATGAACTGCTAAAAAACCAGATGGATCAGGGCACAATAAGCAGAATCAAAAATGTAAAGAAAACTTGAACAAGATTCCATTGCTTCTCACATGTCTCTCTGAATCGAGTTTAAAGCGTTTTGAAAATCAAGCTTTACGAAAATAAAGTCTTGTGATAAATTGTTTAAAGATAAAATCACTGAGCCTCTAATCTGTCTGTCCATCATTTCCATCAGATGTTGAAGCCATAACCCATCTTGATCCACAGCTTAACCGGGCGGAAGGATCTAATAGCGGCTAGGACTTGATCAGTTTGTACAGTAAGGAGAATGTCTGCATTAGATCAAAGGGAATAGTGAACGATTGGAGACGTAAGGTGCTTCGCTAAGATTTCCTGATAGATTTAAGAGAAAGCATTGCTAGTTTATCAGGCAAAGTTGATGGATTGCTCCTTTTACATCGCCTTCCCATTTTAACTTCAGCTCTCCTCGCAGTTGCAGTGTCATAGTCTGTGACTTTTGGCAGCCTCTCCATGGCGATCTTTTGGGAGAGACTCCTTAGTGGGACGATTTCAGATGATTTTAGATGGAAAAAGTGTAATCACTTTAAAACTGCAATATAGTGAGATTATGCCGTTGTCCTCCCCTCTTAGTGGGTTGAAACAGGAAATATCCTGCAAAAACGAACAACCTTCCCCAAATTTGGTGCTCTTCAGGGTGTTCGAGAATCACACTGAGTAGGCGAGTAAACTCTGAAGCAGCAGCATCTCTTGCCCCTCGAGGGATTCTTTTTAGTATTTTTCCAGATGGATGCTGGGGTTGAAAGATCGGGACGCATGACACGCTTTCTTGTTGACTGGTGAACAGATCCGACGAATGATCATCAAAAGGAAGAATAGTCATCTGAAGTTGAGATCTGGCAGTGGGAGGACCACCCGACCCTAGGCATAGGCCGTTAGTAGGGTCATGCAATCTCAGACGTCCGTCTGATTGATGAACCCTCACTGTCTAATCGCAAGAGGAGTAGTGACAGGATTGTCGAGTACATGGTTGAGATTAGATATGTGAGGACATTTATAGGATGGCGTATCGAGGTACGATGGGGGTATTAAGGTGGCTCGTGGCGACGGGTGTAGAAGGAAAGACAAATTGAGACTGACAGCGTAGCAAAACCTCCAAGGGGAATGGATGAGGTAGGGAAGCTCCGTGTACATGAAGCCCAAGAACGTTACAATGATACGATGGGTCGATGGGTATAATGAGGTGGAATGGGACGAGGTAATAAGACTTTCCTTCAAAATTCAAGGACATCAGGTCGTGTGAAATGAAGAAAACAAAATTTTAAATTTAAAAAATTATAATAATTTCCGTTTATTTATTATACTGGATGCAGGCATCTTGATTTTTCTTTATTAATATCGCCTTGAAGATTGATAAATTTTTATTCTTTTTATTTAATTTTTATGTAGGCATGTTTATTATCAGAAGATTTTTTGTCTGTTTGTTGCACTGTTGCTATTTTGTTGCAGTTGTATTTTTTGCTTGTTGTTCAAAATTCAGCTAATCTTGAATGTTATTTATTCAAGTAAATAAAAAACTAAGCAAAAACTAAGCAATTTTTTATATTTTATTATTTTTCTGTTATTTTTTATAACCAAGGTATAATCAAGACTTTAAATCTAAATTTTATTGCAGAAAACATTATATAACATTATAAAACATTATAGCTGTTAAGTATGCTCATTTTTTCAGATAACATTTAATGTAATTTTAAAATTTAAAATTTAATAAAATTGAATGTAATATAAATCAAAGATACATAATTTGGATTGTGGATTTTGATTATAATCTTAGATTTATAATCCTCGGCTTTTTCTTTCGTGTCTTCTCTAATCATGTATTTCGCTCAATCATTCTTATAAATTAAATTCTTTAAGCATATCTTTTTTATTTATAAAAGCTCAACCTTCGGTAAGAGATGTTGATACTTTTCAAAGAAAAAATTTGATATCAATTTGTTGCTTTTACCTTCTTCAACATTCAATGATACTGATAAGTTAATATTTGGATCTAAATTCCTCTAGATATAGTTTGCAAAATTATAATAAGCCCAAAATAATACGTATGGAGGTAAAGAGCTCTGAGAATCCGTATGATGATCTTTGCAACAAATCTTCTTATTGTTATGGTTTAGTTGATTTTTGAGGGGGGGTGGCAATTAGTGGCCTGCTGAATTTTATCAATTGTGTTAACAAGGACTTGAGTCACAAGAACAAGACCAAGGACTCGAGCTGCAAGGCGAAGACCAAAGAGTCAAGAGGCAAGGCCAAGGACTTGAGCTACCTTTCCAAGGACTTGGACAAACTATCTAAGGCCAAGGACTTAAAATTCAGATTAAATGATTTTACAACAATTATTTCCCAATATTCTTTTTGTGAAGATTCTAAATGAGTAGATAATTAATACACAAAAGTAAGACAAAAAAAGTAACCCCTGAAGATTTTTTGTATTATTTCGGTTAGGAGTAAAATTTATAAGTCAAATTTTGCAGTGTAAAAATAATTGATATTTACGTAACGAGGCCAAATTTTATTAAATATTTCATGCTGAAGAAAATTTTTAATGAGCCCAGCCAGTCATTGTTTTTTTTCCAAAAATATTCGAAATAAAATGTAACAAAAATGTGTTTTTTTCATCCAAACTTCGGATTTAAACCTGCCGAGTTATTACGTGTGGGCTGCTATGTTATAGAAATATCGAAATCTGCGATGACCGTTGATGTAGAGTTCATAAGGGAGTTGATATACCCTGTACATTTCCGTATAAGTTTTTATGAAAAATTAAAACATGATTAAAAAATAAAACAAAGATATAGAAATTAATGTATTTAAGTACGTTACATATACTTTATGACTTTCAATCAGAAAACCACTGTTCAAAGCTTGTTAGTACTGACATTTTTGTATAAGCTATACAATACAATTTTTATTTCTTACTGAAAGATCATTGCAGTGTTAACGCAGATTTGAGTCACAAGGCCAAGGAGGACTCGACTACCGGTCCTTAAGGACAAGTACTAACATCACTGGATTTTATGCATTAATAAATGCGGCCCATAGACTATAGTGTGCCTATCGATGAATTTCACTTATAGTTATCTTTTGATACTTTTTGTTTCATTGCATAAATAAATAGTTAATAAATATTATTATTTATTAATATTCATATGTTTCAAGACTTTAAAGAGATGTAAAATAGATAGATAGAATATAATATTTAATTAGATGACATTTGAAATATGAAGTCATATAATTTACTGTTTGCATTTGTTCATACCTTTCTATTGCACTTGTAGCAACTGTTGATGTAAAACGAACGATATTTGATCTGTGCACTGATTCATCTGACTGTTATCTTGCAGTTATTGAGGTACACTTTACACTTCTCTTGAACTCTGTCTCTCGTTTTGTCATCTTTTGCATTATATAATGTATGGTAATCAAATGTAGGTAGATAATTTATTTACTGATATGATCAAAAAAATAATGCAAATGCAATATAACTCAGTATGTATGTGCAAGAAATAACTATTCAATGTACATCGCATATATAACTGAAAAAGTTAACACGTATCAGCAGGCTACCAGAAAAAGAAGCAGTACATTAATCGAAGCTGGTCACTTCTAACAAATCAATATTATTTCATATTTAATATGAAATTTGATTTTTCATCTCTAAATAATCAACTTATGCTTTAACTCTAGTGCCTGTAAAAGAAAGTAATATCTATTAAATCTGCATTAATGAAAGATTTACAATGTTTATTAATTGTACATACATTTCATTGTTGAAATAGCTGAGAGCTCTACAAGTTATATTGATACAATCACTACTCATGACTCGAGATAATGTTAATATATAGATTTGTTATGAACTTGTGCAACGTTTAACTATGATCATTCTTTATTAATATTGTATCATTATAGAATCTAAGATCACCTGACACTATGTCTGAAGAGAGTATGTGCAGGTTGTATGAAGTTGGACGATTGAAGGATGATGAAGATGATCAGGTGATAATAGGCTACTTTCACTTATATTATTGTATTATGTAAAATCGCATATTTCATCGAATTTCTACACTGTATCCAGTTTTCTTCTTTTTCTTTTATTCCAAATTAGTAACCACCACATTTTCTTTTCTTTAGCATTACATCTTTTACTGTACTGTCAGCACCTTTCTCTGCCATATGTTCTTACTTAAATCATATTTTTTATAATTTAAAAGTTTTCTTTTTAATCATCAGTATTTTTTGAGATAAGGTAGGTATTACTCTTTGTAATTTCCATTATAATTATTCATCGTAGGCCATTCTGTATTGCAGAGTTGCATATTTTTGAATAAAAAAAGATCATGCAGTAAAATCATAAAGAAGCACAGAAATAATATATATCTTTGTATTCGTCATCGGAGACAGAAATATAACATGGTACAAATTAAATTAGTGCAACAATTACAATGAAATGAAAGTGCAAAGATTGGAAAAAGATACAAAAATTATACATTTCGTCACATAAAATACAAAATTACATTAATTATTCATAAATGCATGCATTATTGATGCTTTAATGTGATTAACACTTACTGAATATAAATTAACAGCATTCAGGCTGACTAATCTACATTGGCTCTGAAACTTGACTGACAGACAGTAGCGGGTCATTAGATAAGAAAATATTTCATTTTGAGATTTTAAACCAATTTTATAGAATTTGAGACACGGGTATAATTTTAAAAATTTAAACTTAAGATGTCCAAGTCCAGCAATAAAAATACGAACGGATTCCCATTTATTAAAACCAAATATACGTCTGTAGATCGAGTTCCATCCAGCATTCATATCAGTTATTTGTTCTTCAGAGAAATTTAGAGAAACAGTAGCATAGAGTAAAATTGGTAAACAGTAAGGCTCCATTAAATTTAATTTGACCATGTCATCTAAGGATAATACAAAGAGTGACTATCATTATTTGGTAAACAATAATTTTTTACAATACTATGTTTGACAGTATAGATAAATATTTGGAATGCAAAAATTGACCTATCAAGTGGCCAATAACAAGAAAGCAGCGGTCATGTTGCTCTATTTTCTTATTATTGTTATAATTCTATATTTACAATTTTATGACTGTCGGAAGAAGGGGGTATGGGGGGTTATTCAGTTTATTATTTTATTTCCATCATTTTACCTGGTTAACTACTTGACGAGATTTACCAGAGGGTAAGGAGGGAGGGATTTCATAGTTTTGAAGGGATAAATAAAATAATACATATTTGAACTTGCATAGTTGTAGAATTGG
>JAQIXG010005032.1:0-11979 GCA_034700105.1 Oconnorella tubifera | reverse complement strand
CTCCCCCCCCCCTACTCACAACTATGTATTGTTCCGCAATCCTCTACACGCTTTATTTCAACATTTCATTACAGATTTTTGTGAAAAATTCAAAATAAATCAATTAATTATAATACAGCAAATTCGCGTTCTACAATCAGCAAAATTATATATTAATTAAGAAGAATTTTTACGATATTGTTCTCTGATTCTTTCAATTATAATTTTTTTATTACAAAGCAGTTTAGAAAAGAATAACTCTGAATTGTATCGACTTTGCTACAGTGTAAATATTTTCGCAGTGATTATATTTTACGATCGATTTGTTTATCGTAAATAGAAATTACCCGCCAGTTAATGGTAGTACTGCATAAAAAGGCGCGCTTTACGACGCAGCAGTTTCCCGCGCGCGGCAAAAAGGCAGACGTCTACTGCTGTAAACTAGCGTGGAGATGTTTTTAGGGACCCTTGTACAAGGACGGGCTGTGGGCTTCTTTAATTTTAAACGAAAAAACCTAATTGCATTTTATTATAGAGATGCTAATAGGTTGTGTCAAAGTTTGTCACGATCTTTACAAACATTACCGACAAATGGAATCATAATTTTAATTTGCCTAGAGTGGACCTACACCAAAAGGCTCCAAAAATCAATGTAAGATATAGCCTTGTCTCCGATTAAGGGGACTAAAGGCCTTCTGAATATAAAATTATGACCCTTGTGCTCTAGTCTGTAGGATAAGCAACCATCATTGCTGCGCGGCTGATGTTAAACAATTTAACGAAATGCAAATGAAAATAATTCGATTACATTTGAATAAAAACTTACTTGATAAATAGTTCAGCAGTTAAGAAGATGATCTTCCATTGACAACAGTTTCTAAAAGAGGCGCATTTTCAGACACTATTAAACGTATTATTATTTACTATTTTACCGAGATATATTTTCAGCCATTTTGATTAATATTCAGCCATTTTATACATCTAAATTTCTGTGATATACATTTATAGATTATAATGCTAATATTATCTAATTCTGTAGACTATATTTTGACACAAATCGATCAAGGTTATTTATATTTCAAACAAACTGGTTTTTCTGCACACGTTCATACTGTTTAGCTTCCATATTTTATCCAATGATTTATAACTATATTTCCTTGACACGAAAAAGTCATAAACCAACAAAACTCCATCAGTGAATTGACTTCTCTCTCGTCATTATCGCAAACTTCTAATTGACTCTCAAATTCAATATCAACTGGCAACTTTTTTATCTCCAGCAACTGACAAAAAGATAAATTTATCCTGTTGCTAATCCGCAATATGGACAGCTTGCGTAATTGCTTGCGTAAATATGACGTAAGTGTAAACAGGGATCAAGTGCTCTACCGCCTGAAGGCCTTGGCACTCTAGTCACGTGACAGTGTCCTCCTCCCCCTCCTCGAGCATATGGGAGCCTGGAGAAGAAACAACTTAGAAAACAAAGTGTCACCTTATTTTCAGCTTTATAACATATATGTTCATAAGTCGGAATCCGTCTAAATGGCCCCGTAAAAATCCCCAACTGTTAATTTTCAGTGTTAGAGTTAGGATACGGTTTTGGGTTTGGATATGAGCTAGGACTAGTGATAGGGTGATTAAATAACCTGACTGGGCCGGGCTGTTTTGTCTGGGTAATGAATTAACCAGACAAAACAAACCAATGTGTTAAACCAGACATTTCGGGATCCTTTTGTCGGGGAACCGACAATCTACAAAAAATACTACAAGCAATATCAATATAACGCCGTATCGGTACGTACATGCCCCCCCCCCTATCCCGCTATCTAGAGTAAGAGGGGGAGGGGGGCTTGATGGAGAATGAGCATGAATGGGCTGAGCGATAAAATAAACTTAAAAATTATCTAAAGAATTATTGCTTTGGCTGAAACAATAATTCAGTAAAGTAAATAAAAATGATTACAAATTATTTTTAACTATTAAATAAACTGTTAAAAATTGTTTCAGTTTCAGAAAGTAAAAACAAACAGACAATCTGTCCTGTTTTAAATAAACCTACACTTGTCATCTATAGTTTTGTTTCAAAAAACCAACTATTATTCTCTTATAGATTGCATATAATTTTTAAAACAAGATTTTTTACTCAGAATCTCATCCATTCTTTACAGAATCTAGTTAACATCATATTTTCATTTACGATACAATCAGAAATAATAAACCAGCGCCATATTGAAACAAAATGTCTGATTGTTCCAAAACACAAAATGACGTTTGCGGCGTCTGCACTAATTGCGTAGCTCGTTATATAAATCAAGATCCGCTGTATCTGATATCAAGAACGAGAACAGTCGTAAACAAAGAACATTAAATTAACTTCCGGTTACGCAATGGCGGATAATTTCGAAGCATTTTCCCGTCTAGGCTGCTGTCAGTCTTATACAGATTGATAATCCTGAAATTTTTCAAGAAAAAATGGAAAGAGCTTTTGAAATGATTCGACAATGACGAATCATTAAGAGCATTAAAATCATTACACGAAAACGAATAAATCTATTCTGTAAACATTTTGCTTATAGTATAGCTAATATCAAGCAATCCTATTGATTTCAATCGCTAATCGTCGGTGATTTGAATCTTTAATTAATAATGATTTCAATCTTTTATAAATTATGATATGCATCTTTTAACCTTAATCGTTTTAATCTTAGTGATTTAAATCTTTACAGATTATGCCTACATCTATAAATAAAATTATAATCTACCATCTTAAAGATTAAAATTATTTTATGGATCATGTTCCAATGTTAGAGAATATATTTGTCCAACTTTTTAGAGTCAAATAGTAATTAGAAGCACAACAGTAGTCTACCCGAAGTGCGGGAAATATTCACAAAGCAATCCTGTACTAGGTGGCGTTATCAAGATTAGTCACTAATGACGTCTCTTGATACGTCATAACATGAAAAACATGACGTATATCTTACGTCAAACTAATATGTCGTTGTCTGGTGATTCTGTGATGTTTTTCTGATTATATTTGATCAAGCAAATAAAAACTTCTTAAAAAATATTTGTTTATTTTGTTCTACTTTTAAAAGTGACTGAATTCTTTAATTCAATAATACAAAAACTGTTAGAACTATTCAGAATTGTTATGTCTATGGGGGGAAGGGTGTGGTGGGGGTGGGGGGGGGGGAGGGGGTGGGCCGATGCAGATAAAAATTGAATGAAAAAGTTACATTTGAGCCATTTACCCACAACCTTCCACCCCAAAAAAATTCAACAAAGTTATTTCAAATCTGATATTTTTAAAATTAAAAATCTGATATCCTAAATACCGAACTTAACCGTAAGCATAAATTACGTAACTTAAGAGTATTCAATCTACTCGACTAAAACAGACAAAATCTTGCCATTTCATTGGCTTACTGTAAGTATTTTCAAATATGACTTTCTGGTCAACTGCCTATGTTTTAACGCGGTTCGCTGACTAAGCCAACTCTTAAATCTTCCCGCAATTACCACCCTGGCTAACTGGCTAACTGGCTAATCAGCATTCAAGCCAATCGTCTCTCGTTAGTCACGGCTCATTTCAAAAACGTGCAACATGGCGGCGCGAAAGAAAGATGGCCGCCACGATGGACGCGACATGATTAAAGGCAAATTATTTCCTTTTCCTGGCGTAATTATAGAATTCCACAAAATCCTCCCGAATTCAGATGAAATTTTCGTAGTGTTATCAAACGGTCATAGTTTTAAACATTAGGGTTATGTTAACGATAAGGAATTCTAACCCTAATCCTTAACCATTATTCTATCTTCGTTAAACGAAATAAAAATAAAAATTTCATGATTAGTGATGAGTTATTCTAACTCTTAAAAATACTTCTATATTATTTATACGAGACTGAAATGACCATTTAAAGACTTTTAGTAGTCTAGATTCGGGTGGGTAGGATAGTATTAAACAAAGGCGTATAAATTGCTGGATCCGAGTCTCAATATATTTTCTTTTCTGGACACGAGTCGATTTTTTTACAATCGACGAGAGCTGAGAAATAAATATCGGAATAAAAAAATTGAGAGTGCTTGATTACGGCCTTGGGATCAGGTGTTGGTTATGATGATTGCTTTATTGAGACTCTAGGTGACCAGCTTCGATAAAAAAATCGTTTTCTGCTATCCTGTTTATATTTTCTTTGTGTTTTAAATTGTGCGAAATATTGTTCAAATAAACACTACTCGTATACTACTGAGATTTTATAAACTGTGAGTCTATAGATTCTGTAGACTCTTTGTCTAAGGACTTTTCAGACTGTGTATATATTGTGTTTATAGTGCAATATGTGAAATGATTCTTTTTAATTATTGGTTATAGTAAATATGTGTAATATACACAGTATACGAACTGAATATAATTTGTATTTGATACCTATTTTAATACAAAGTGAAAGAAGCTGTAGTATTCATATCTATTTAAACGTCATCAAACAAACACAAATGACGTATCTCCATGAATAACAAACTTATCTAGGTCGTCAGTTGAGAAAACATTGTACTTCAGGACTCGAATCCGAAACCCTTCAGTCTCCCAGTCGGACCGTCTAACTACTGCGCTACTTGAAGATCTATCGAGTGTTCTCTGATGATTACGAAATGTCAGATAAATAGATCGTAGTTGAAACTAATCATTAAGATGCTCACTGAAACTATTTTATTAATATAGTACTGAAAATTAAACGTTCATTTAACACAGTGTGTATTTTTAGATAATATTTTCAGCTAAAAATTCAAAACACATATATCTTGAGTAGTGAAATGTGTGGAAAAAACGCATAAAAACCAGTTAACGATAAACTCAAGGACAGTCTAGACTCTATAGCAATAACGTGTAACAAATTGTAGACAGTCGATGTAGACATATATCATCAATGTATATATCCGACAAGCATTGCAGTTATTTCAACTGTAGTTTGTATATATCATATACAATGTATGATATACATACAAAGATTGTTTAATATTTCATGAAGGCATTCAAATGTATTCCACAAGAATATGATATATGTTTTGTGGGTAAAATCTATTTCATTAAATTAAATTATGATATAAATAATGTTATTTGCGTTGTGTATACACTGTATAATGAATGAGTGCTTTTCACAAAAAGTAACATAGAGTTTATAAATGAAAGCTGACTTTAATAACAGATAAGTTTAATTTATTGGATATTATTTTGTGAGTTATAATTTATTGGGTTTCACATTAAGTTAAAAGAACTCTTTTTATTCATTGACAATGATAATGCAAATTAATAAAAATATATATTTATTATCTTTCTAGGACCGAAATTCTGTTAACTTCTTAAAAATAACGGGCCAAAATTCTCAGTGAAGAAATTTTCACCTTCATAATGACTTGATACCCCCCACTTCTGGTAACTTTCGCCTTTAGTTATTAACTCATTAAAAATTACTTATAAATCACTAGTTATATCTATATACACAAATTATTAAGGTTTTGATTGATTCAATTACTAACGTATAATGCACATGGCGTCTGGTCAATATATTTCACTTCCTGTCAGGAGGGACCGGAAGTCTCTTTTCACAGTTTCTGAAAGTTTGCTCATACAAGCGTGGAAATAGAAAGATAACGAGTAAATCGCGGACCGGTCACTTGTGTTTTTAAATCACAAACCGGTCACTTTTGTTTTTAAATCTTGGACCGGTCACTTGTGTTTTACTCGTCTCATCTGTGATACAGTGCGACTGGTTGACGTCTGGCCACAACACGTGACTTCCGGTCTGGAGGGACCGGATGTCACGTGACAAAGCATCAAGTTTCAAATTAGACTAGTTTCTAGTTTCTTGTTGATGCATTGAGTCGTTAAAGTTGTACCTCGGTCGCTATTTGTTCATGCATCTTATAAACGATAACGAGACTAATAGTTATCTGCAAAATTGTCCAATTATATTAAAAATAGTCATTTCTTTCATTTTATGTTAAAATTATATAAAAATTACATAAATTTAAATACTAACAAAGCAAATATTGATCAGTGATTGCAAGTAATGGAGCAAAATCTTAGATCAGATAATATATTGTATTTACTGTGTTTTAATTGAATTTTAATTAATTTTATATCTTTTTTAAATTTAATTTCTTTAATTTGAATCATTTTAAAATGTTGATGAAAGTTATTTTAAATACTGACACTTATTATTCGCTCTTTTGTGTTAAACTTAAATTATGTTAAATGCAAAAAACGTCCCAATTTAACGAAGAATCTTGAATTTAATATCATTTTGATCAGATTATTAGAATTCACGTAATATTTATAATTTTTAACTTTAACTTGTATTTCTAACGACAATTAATTCTAAACATTTATTAATTGATGTACATTAAGCAATCAAAATTATCAACACGCAATGTTATTGTTTCAGCCTTGGTTTATGACGACATCTAATTGTATTGCCGGCAATTGCGTCAATGAATCTAAACATCAAATAAAACATAAAAAATCAATAATTGGGACTCCAATTAGGTTGGTACAATTATCATGAACAACCAGTGAAAACAACTTTTGGAGCAAAACAACAACATTGCAGAGTACAGAATCTGATATAATTATATAAACTTTAAATTCACCAAATAAAAGGTAGCCGAAAGTATAACAAATAAATATTATGAAAATATATTTTAATATATCTTCCGTTAGGAAATAGAATCTATTTGCATGAATTTTATTCGCAAATATTGGTATTTAGATAGCTATTTATTTAATATATATCTTCAATTACTTTAATTCAATTGTTATTTTACTTTTAGGATATTTAATAATAACATTGCCCTTCTATTGTTATTTACAATATCGCCCGTTAATCGCGAATTTATGCAAATGTCAATGTAATCAATAACAACCATTAGTGCAATTTTTGCCAAAACATAATGATTTTAGCGTGACTGAACATATTTATTAAAACAAAATCAGCGTTTTAGCAATTAGGAAATAAAATGAAAGTCACTAACCTAATGATGACTTGCTTATTATTTTGTTATTTAGTTATCAGTTATAATATAAGCTTAATAGGAATAGAATTTAGAAGCGCCTCTGTAAATATGCCTAAATAACTGATTTTAATTATTTCTTTACTAAACTAAAGTTAAACAACGAACTTAACTAACTAATTAACTAACTATTACTTATTTTCATTTTATTTACTAATTAGTTAATATTCCGCGAATATCTTGAAGACAGTCAAGAATAAAATCGCACAGGTGTGAACGTGTTGACTACTAAGTACATGTTTCATCTTTCAGCGCGTTTCTATTACCGAAAGTCAAAGATGCTATTTTTATTCTTTTTGAAGTTGTGAGAAAATACGAGGCGAAAAAAACTAAGCAAAATATTATTAATTCTAAAATAGCGTGCGATCTAATTTTTGCCTGAGATTATTTTCAGAAAAATGCAAATTAAATTTTTGTAGAAATTCTAATTCTATATTAATTTTGATTCATCAAACAAAATATTAGACACGTAGAATAAAAAACTCAAACTCAACCAAAAAATGAAGAAAACGAAAACAATAATCATAAGGAATAGATATAATGACATTAAATACGAAATACTTACAACAAAATGTGTATTTAAATACAAATTAGTATAGTATTGAGCCTATAATTAAGATCTTGTATTGAATACAACTGTATCTGAATACAAACTAGCAATGCATTAAGGTTTTATATTTGAATACAAGTGCATCTGATTACAAAATATACAATGTAATATGATTTTCAGTTAAATGGACATCATTGATCGAACATGTATAACAAACAAGAATCATTGCATAGAATCAATGATTCTCTGATCTTATGATTGATCGTCTCGTTGTGAAAATGAAGATTAAAGCAGATGATTCTTTATTAAAATAAAAAAGACAAAACAAAGAGAGATATAGTAGACCATGCACATAGCACAACCAGGTGTTTCATCCATCCAAGGATATTTTATTAGGATTCTTATCTATTTTGAAACAGTGTTAATTTTTATTTATTAGTTTCAAAATAGACAAAATAGATAAAAATAAATATATCATGTAATATATTTTTCAATGAGATATTTATCTCAAATAATGGTCTGTAAATATATTTATTTTTTGCACAGAATTATCTACGGGATAATAATTCTATTTCAGCGATTATTAGTGATAATTAAGAAGAGAGTTTTTAAATTTTGTGATACTATATAATTAATTTGGTGAATAAAGTATAGCGTTTATGTATTTATAAATAAACGTTCTTAATTCTTAAATGCCGTGTTATAAAATGAAAGTATATTAGTTTTGCCATTTAATAACAGATATATGATTTTCTGCATTATTTTCAATATGACATTTATAATACTTTCGTAAATAGCTATTTACTTAGTACTTATTTTTCTGATATCTACGTGCGGCTGAGTCTACCGAGGAGATTGCGAGTACCATCTCTCAAATTTTTATACCTATGAATCATAGCAGAGTGCATGGTACACATTTTTTATGATATATGGTCGGCTGAGTAAACCGCGGAGATTACCCGGATACGAACCCCTACATAAGAGACAGCAGTCTTACTGCTTCACTATTTTTTCTTTGATTAAACTGTTGCATACTTTCTAAATCTCATTATAAGTATTTTTTATCAGTGAATTCATTCATCACTTTGAGATATTTCATTGAATTACCCAAGAGTGATGAGAGGCCAAATTAGTGTTTCCTATTGCAATATTACCCGCAACTTGTCATTATATATCAAATTTTACCTGGCGTGACGTTTTTATTGCTTAACCAGTGTCTAATTTATTAAGTCTAATACAATTTATATAAAAGTTACAGAAATTGTAAGTATTTTTAATAAAAAAAGAGACTTATAAAAATAAACATATACAGGCCGAAAAACGAAGGGCATATTATTATTAATATCGTGATCTACCAAAACGGCATTACAGTTAGGGTTAGAATTGCAGACAAGGTTAATATTAGATTTGATTTAAGTTTGCCCTTGGTTAGGATTAGCGTTATTCAGTGAATTGACTTGGCCGAACTGTCGGGTTAATATATTTGGGGCCGTTTTGTCGGGTTGCTTGTTGATCAATATAATAATAATTTCACACTTATCCTTATATAACCTTTTATAACCTCATATAACTTATATTATATAAGCGTTGGCATAAAAACTTTGAGTTTACCTGACAAAAAGTAATATTACCCGGTAGTTAGATAATACCCGACAAGTAGAAACACTGGGTTCAGATGTGAATCTTTTTTATTTCATAGAATAAATCAATGCAAAGATTTTCTCTTGAAAATTTGATACACTGAATATCAATTAGACTGATCAAATTATATCTTATATCATATTATGATTCTAGATTTGATGATGACTAGATTTCTTTACAAATTATAACTCATGCTAATTTCTCCAACTATACAGTATAGACCAGTAGTCTCAAACACGCGGCCCGCGGGCCGTATGACAGTATGCGGCCCGCGGAGTTATATTCTGCGGCCCTCAACATCACCCAAAAGGTCAACATCACCTAACTGTCCCTCGTAATGACTTAAGTTCGCGACCACTGATATAGACAGTATATAGAGTGATTGTGTGTGTGAAGTAAGGACGATTCAATTAAGCCATAGGCCGTAGACCGTAGGCCAATTTTAAGCTGTAGACACTTTTCTCTGGCCATAGGCTATAAGCTGTAGACCATAAACCATGGGCCACGGACACTTTTCTCGGGCCATTGGCTATAAGCTGTAGACCATAGACCGTAGGCCAAAGACACTTTTCTCTGTCTATAGGCTGTAAGCCTATTTTTTCTCTATCTATAGGCTATAAGCCATAGGCCGTAGACCGTAGGCCACATATACTTTTCTCTGACCAATTTCTATAGGCTGTAAGCCGTAGGCCACAATCTACAAGACGAAGACCATAGACCGTAGGCCACTGATGCTATATATATCCGCTGGTATATATAGCATCAGTGATGCTATATATACCCCCTCTCTCCCTTCCTCCAGATTTCTCCCACAACGTATCATTTTAACGTGGATTGATTTTTACTTCAGAACTGACAATAATTCTATAACTTTCAAAAAAACCTGTCACGCAATATACAAATCTTTAAAAGGACAATGTATAGAAACAAGAACAAAAACTGATATTTGCTGAAAAATTATTAACAAGAGAAAGAAGAAGAATAAGAATATGAACTGAGCGTCCATGACATTCGCTATCATGGAAACGATCAATCAAATTGTCAAGAAAACTTTAGTTTTTTGGACACAAAGTCTTATCTTTGTTTTTTGCAGTTATTAAACACAAAGCCTGTTAATTTTTTTATCAAATTTAATGTTATTATTTGTGATACTCCATAGCTTGGAGATAAATTGTTATTTTTATTATTATTCCCGAGTACTATTAAACTGATCCGTTATAATGAATTATATTATTTAAATTTTCAATTGTTATTTTTATCATTAATCTCATTATATATAACAATACTATTATTAATATACTCGACTAGAATTAGAATTTCAATGAAAATAAATATATCTTCAACAATAATTATTTCTTTATTAGCATAATTATTTGTAAAATATCTAAAGCTGGACAAAAGTAAATTAATAACGGCTTCCAGCAATAATGTCTTCAAATTAAACGATTTATTTACGAAAGAATTTGACAAAACCTACAAATATTTTCATTAATGAATTTTCATTTCTGTTGAATAAATCGCTACCTTTTTAAAACAAACTTTGTATCAATAAATGCTTAGCCGCTATAACATTAAGTTAATAACTCGCGGTTACTGTTCATTTTGCGTTTGAAACGTAAAACAAGCATATCAAATAAGTATCATAACAATAACATTAAATAACATTGTGACAATAATTAAAGCATATATAATAAATATTGTATGGATTTTAAAATCTTTACGATAAGATTTTAAATTATAATATAGCTAATGATTTATTATTAATAATTGCTTAAACACTCGAAAACATTTTTTAAGCACTTTTAATAATTTATTTCAAATGTTTATACTTGCTATTTAATGCAATTGAACAGCATCTAAATGCTATTATTATGTCAAATTAAATATAAATTTTTCCTCAGTTTTTTATAATATTACATCAAAAACATTTCGAACATTAACTTATTTTTAATCCTCAATAAAAAAAATTGTGGGGCAAGTCAATTCAGTGATGCCCTATATTAACGCGGGGCATATGCCCCCACTTGATTATTATTTGAACGACTCTTCATGGTCGAGTGAACTTTAACATTTATAAAGAAATAAATGTATTTCGTCTGATGTATTCGTTTCTAGGAAACTATAGATAAATTTCAATAAAGATTCGAGAATACAATTGTAATAGTTCAGTGAGATGTGTTTTAGGTTCTATTGAAAGAATTGCACAACATTAAATGCAAATAGTTGAAAAGAGTTTTATTTAAAACACGGTTCACACTGGTGACTCGGTCGGCGACTCTGTCGGCGACTCTGTTGGGAGCTCTGTCGGGAGCTCTGTCGGGAGCTCTGTCGGGAGCTCGACGCGCGACTCGAAAAGTCGCGCGACTCGAAAAGTCGCGAGTCGGGTCGCCGCTCTGTCGGCGACTCTGTCGGGAGCTCTGTCGGGTTCGAAAACGAACATGTTCGTTTCTCTTCTCGAGTCGCGGAACTTGTCGCGCGACTTTTTGAACCACGGAGAAAAACGAACACTGCTATAAGCATGAAGCTAATCACACAGGCGACTCTGTCGGGGATTTAGCTCCCGACAGAGCTCCCGACAGAGTCGCCGACAGAGTCGCCGACAGAGTCGCCGACAGAGTCACCGACAGAGTCGCTGGTGTGAACCGTGTTTAAGGGGTTTATTTATCATTATAAATCACTGAGAGAAAAAGAGTGTATGTGAGAGGAAGAGAAAGACAGAGAAAGAGAGAGAGAGA
>JAQIXG010005031.1:0-11984 GCA_034700105.1 Oconnorella tubifera | reverse complement strand
AATTGTATAGCAAACCATATCATTTAACATATCAATAATTAAAACCCAATTAAGATGGGTATTTAGTTTCAATCTGTAAATTGAAACTAAATACCACTTTGTTCTACTAACTTGATCCGCAGCGAGCCAGGCATATGTCATCTCCAATGCATTCATTTCGCAGTCAAAGTTATTAAGAAAGCGATACTTGAGCGTTTCATCATCAACCAGATTATACTGACGTCTGGCGTAATGATAACTTTCATTATTTCCTTTGCGAGGAAAATCGAGCCATTCAGGATGACCAAATTCATTCCCTGGATTATCATCAATGTCATATTTAAACTCTCAAATCTGCACTTTATCGTAAATAGAATGTAAACAAATGTCATTATAATGTATAAAATCTTATACAAAAGTAATGATAAACACTTATTTGAAATTAATCAAGTATACGCGATCATAAAATCATATTCATTATTAACATCTCGATCTAACAGAAATATATAACCAGAAAAAATAAACTCAAAATCAACTTTCGTGTCTAAATTATGCTCTGATAAAACTATAGAGTACCATTGTAACTATTAGCTGCAGAATTAAGCGAATTACAAAAAGGATGCGTGCAAGACTCTTTAGCAAGATTCTCAATTTGTTTTCAATATCATTCAGGAACGCGTTCAATTTAACTATTAGTTTAAAGCTTAACACGTTTGTTACATCAATCCAGTATTGTGCGAGTAACACAGGAATTAAACTATGCTTGTTCTCACCACATAATCAACAACCAGATATCAAAAATCAGTTCACTACCTGTAAAGTTGAGATAAGCCTCTCCGCCCAGTGCATGCGTGATCAATCTGATCATTTTATGTAAAGCCAGTCCACGATCTATGATCAAAGACGAAGGAGAGAAGACTGACATGTTTGTGTACATCTCTTTGTCCATCAGCCAAAAAGCTATGGTCTTGTCACCAACAAGAGCTTGATCATGACTCTCACAGTATGACACGTGACGCTCTCCGTGACGACGATTGATCAAAGTGTGAACAATGTCACCCATGTTCCAAGCGTCGTCCGTGCTTGTCTTCAACAGCTGTCATATGATCAATGATCCAAGATTTAATATATGGCATATGATCAATGATCAAAGATTTAACAGCTGGAGTATAATCAATGATCAAAGCTTTAACGGCTGGCGTATGATCAATGATCAAAGCTTTAATATATGTCATAATATTATGATCAATGATCAAAACTTCAACAGCTGTCATATGATAAAGAGAACTTTAATATAATAACTTTTGTAAAAAAGTACTTTTTTATAAACAACACTTTAATACATGTTATTACATATTATTGCGTAAAATATTGATTTTTAAAAGATTATTCTTTGTTACACGTGGATAGGTCCAATTCAATAGTGAATTAATTTGTTAGTAACGTAGCGCTGTTGTGTTCGTCTATAGGGGTCGTCTCAAAACAATGAAGCTAATAATTGAATAATGAAGCTAATGAATTTAATTAAATAATTAATTCATTAAAGATCAATTAGGATATTTATTAATTGATTCGTGAATTTTAATCGTAAGTTGTCTTGTATGCAAAATTTCAAGTCAATGGTAAAATGGGAAGTTGGCTAAATATCGATGACAAGATTTGTACCATACATACATACATACATACATACATACATACATACATACAAACACATGAAGCTAATAAAAGTGTTGTAAAAAGAATATAAAACTTAATATTTTCAAATCATTCAACTCATTTATAAAATCAAATAATAGCTCTTCAATGAGTACTAAAAAAATCTGCACAAACTGTCAAAATTACAACTTATACAACTGTAAAACAAGGAGTACAACTTACACAACGTACTTTTAATTGCAATAGTTGTACTTTTACAAAATCCTTACTTTAATCCATTTGTCTGGTATCGCCATTGCTAGCTTGTAGTCAAATCCCATTCCTCCTTCTTCTATTGGACGACATAATGCAGGCATGCCTGATACTTCCTATGCAAATCATATCTACTGTACTTAAATATTTGATGCAAAATCATTACGTTAATTTGTAAAAGATGTTCTTTTAAGTGAAAAAAAGGCTACGAAATGCAATGTCAGACGATAACTCCAAGATAACATTTGTAGTTATTGCAGTATGTCACATAAGCACAAAAGGGCTACTTTGTGATCAGTTCTAAATGCAAAAATAAAGCTATAAAATATTATATATCTCATATAAATCTAAAATGTAATGAGGCAACAAAAATTCTGAATCAAACTGAGAAAAGAACCTTAGATCTTTATTATTTTGATTCAAGATCTTTCAAAACACCACTAGTTTGCATCACTGAAAGTAACACTTTGTAACATAAAAAACAGATTACTTCAGCTATAGTGATGAGAAATGAAGGATAGAACTTATGCAGCATAAAGTTAGCCAGCATCAGATAGACGAGTGACTCGGTGTCTGTGTTCAGTCCAAAGTATTCATCATACGAACCACTAAATCCCTCACCTAAAAACAATGTAAATATTTCACTGAAAAGAAAATACTATATTTAATATGTTGAAATTAATGAAACAATGATATAGTAACAATCAAAATCTCAATAATAGAACAGTGCTACTTTTACAAATAAAATCTTCCAATTTTTTTTTATCTAATTAAAAACACTTTGTTACAAGTTGATAATGTACATAATCAAAATCACTTGCATTTATTGTCTAATTATAATCTTATAAATCATCTAATTATTATTTGTTATTAATATCGTGGTAATCGAAGGATTAAATTTTCGTAGATTTTCTTTGATAGACTCCATTTTATAATATCCGTTTTTCTGATAGCAATCATTTTGCGATATTTTTGTAATTTAGTCAAAGTTAGATTAAATGGAAATGTACCGAGTCCATGACTGTGATAAAGCATAGAAGTCGTTCCATCAAAACGGAATCCGTCAAACTGATACTCATCAATCCACCAACGAAGATTTGACAATAAAAAACGTAAAACTTCCCATCTGCAACAAGCATCAATGGCTAATATTACTTGCTGCTAAAAGTCACATTAGCACAAGAAAGGATATCTAATAAAGGAAACTATTCAATTCGTTTAATATAGAAATTTCAATCATTACAAGATAAAGATGATGTATGGGCTAGATATAGAGAAACTAAGTGATGAGTAACATTAAGAAAATCCACTAAAGATTTAATTTCGCTTGAGATAGTTAGTAAAGATTGCACAATAAGGATCTTTTAAAAGATCCTTAATGAAAATAAAATATATTATTCTCGTACATTTAACACAGCATCTGTTTAATTCATTGAAATTTTGATGTTTGACATGCATCAGTTAAAACTCTTCTGCTTATATATTTTCCAAACTTTAACCTGATTAAATTTTTAAAGATTTTTAATTGCTCAGCTTGCACAATCACTTTCACCCAGAGACTCTGTAATCTGACTTCTACGATTCCTATAATTCCAGTAGACCTTAAACCATAGTTAAATTAAATCACAGAAAATTCTTATCACATTAATTCAATGAAATCATACTGAGTGTAGTTAAAAAGTCTACTGTCCCACAGCTCATGTGTGCCTCGTTTATTATCATGAAAGAAGCAACCGTTCGTCCCATCAAACTCATTCAATCCATCCACTGTGTTCTTAGACGCGTGACTATGAACAACATCGAGAAGTACAACAATACCGAGTCCGTGAGCAGTATCGATCAGTTCTTTTAGCTCGTCTGGTGTTCCATATCGACTGAAAACAAGATAACGTTCAATAAGATTAAGGTTACATTTAAAGTCGGGATTAATGTATTATATGAACGATGTCTCAGATACAGCTGTTAATTTAAGCACCTTAAAAGAGTGCAGCAAGTCAGAGAAAATAGTGAGCTATCCGAGATTCAAACCCGGACCTATCGATTTCGAATCCAGAACTCTAACCATTTCTCTAACGGGCCTTGATAAATAAAACAAAGTTAAAGATGATATAATGTGATAATGATAAAAGCTAAAAACTGATGATAAGAGATGATATCAAAATCATGATTTTAGGTCATGAAATTTTAGGTCATGAAATTTTAGGTCATGAAATCATGACCTAAAGGTCATGATTTCATGCGTCTGTTGTTTCATTGCAAAATATCCATAGTTTGATATCATCTCTTATCATCAGTTTTTAGCCTTTATCATTATCACATTATATCATCTTTATACAGTCAATTCAACAATACAATTTTAATAAACAAAGAGAAAAGAAAATAATAAAGTTTTCAACCTAGATGCAGCAAAGAAGCTAGTAATTTGATAACCAAATGAAGCGTAGTAAGCGTGTTCCATAATAGCCATAAGCTGTATAGCATTGTAACCTTAACAAATAAATTTATACAGTAACTGTTTAAAATCTGTCAATTGAATTTTTATTTGTAATACTTGTTGCGCTTGCTTTTAACTGATTTTTGTACTCTCAATAAAATTTATGTTTTATAAATATCTAACTATTAAAACATTTTTAAACTAAGAACTTTAAGAAATGAATGAATACAGTTGAACTTTCAATAAAAAGACAAAATAAAGGATCTTAAAATATGAAAATTCAAGTCTATAGCAAGCATATAACTACACTAATTAAATCTTAATGCAATAATAAGTAACTTTAAATTTCATTTAAAAAAAGGTATTCTTTGTCTACAGTCCTAAAAATGAGTTTTATAGAATTATCTGCAATAAAGACCAAGTTTTTTGACTCTAGGTAGAACACTATCCTTGAAATATCTGTACGTAGCAATCTTGGGTTCTGGTGAAGAGATGCCTACATGACACTCGTAGATCCTTAACCGATCCGGTTTAACTGGATGAGCATTTACAAACGAATAAGTCTACAACACACAGTGTCATCATCTTAGCATGAATAAAGTAAGCCATATAACTAAATAGTAAGAAAGAAAACTCAGCTGTTATTAATTCAATACCATTTTCTGAATGAAAATGTTTATCTGAAATGTTTTCTGAAACTTGCATATTTTCATGAAAAAGAAAATATAAGCTCAAATTAGTATTTTGGCATGAGAATTTTTGTCTCTAATAATTACTTATCATAGCGATGTACACTTTCAAGAATGCTTTATCAAAAATAAATAAATACGAGATTTAATAAGAGGCAATACAAATATAAAATCTTGTTATTTAATGTCACATCAGCCCACAAAGAGAACACTTCACAAAGATTCTTTCTCAATGCATTAAATAACTTATTGAATAACAGTGCAAGCATAAAACAAGCTTGTGTCGATTTTTATTCCAAATGGCAATAAGAGAATCAAAATTAACTCGTAAAACCTTTAAAGGATTCCAAAATCTCTGTTCAAAAATGATTCCATTATCAGATCTAGTAACATAGTGAGCCCAGGGTGAGAGACGATCAAGATGAGCACCAGTCTTGTCAACCACGATCAACTGAGATAAAAAATAAATAAAAACTATACAAAATAAATAGTTACTGCAAACAAGATAATTTCCAGTTACCGCAAATAGGATAAAGTAAGAATTATTTACTAACTAATAAATATAATGAAATATTGTTCACATAAACTGACTGCTAAGTATCCATTAAATAGAATACTCAAAAATAAAACAAATGAATTAAAAAAGTAATTAATAATGTAAAAGTAATTAATAGTTATTGCTAATTATTAAAGTAATTAATTAATATTAAATAAAAAACAATGATTATAGTAAGTTAGACACCTACCTACCTTGATGATTGAATTATGTTGTATTCTGCAAGTTGCTTCAGGCATTGGAGGAATAACAAGCTCCCATTTACCAAAGCTCAGCTGAGTGAACTTAAACTCATCTCTTTTCCACGAATCTGAAATTAAGCAATAAAATCATAAATCGTATATTAAAATTATATATTCGTTGCACAATACATCATCGGTTTTAAAAAAACGTAAGTAATATTAAAATAATATTCCAAAAGTTATAAAATTTATCCGAGTAAAATTCGTAAGAATTGACTGACTAAATTCTCCCCAGAGATACAATTCGTTGGCCCCCGGACACCATTCCCTACACACTACAGTCCCGTCTGGCTTCACTTGAATTCCGTATGAACTGTAGGACGATGAGAAACTATCCAGTCCGCCAACTTCATTTGCTTCTATAGATTCCCTGAGTTTTACGAACTCTGAATATCTAGAAAAACAAATCATAAAGTTATTCTTTTGTAGCAATTAGTTGCAAAAATAAATATATTGAAAATACGTTAATTTAATAAATGTCAATTTAGTAATTTAAAACAATTCTTTACAGATCTGAAATGAATGGGAGAGCTTAGGCATTTTTTACATAAGATATTTTTCATTCTTTTTGAAATGTTCAAATTTTATAAGATGCAATATACAAATACATGCGATATAAAATACATGCAATACCAGCATATTTATGTTAGTTGTATATAATAAAGTGTAATTTATTTCATATTTAAATAACAATTTTGTAATAAATTAAAAAAATTCTAGCACATATCAACGCAGAATATCAATATCCAGAAACCTTCGTTCAACTTCACCACGATATCTTCTAATGTAAGGATCCATCTCCAGAAGACGATCAATGCATGGAGGTGACGCATTCACACGTGGATCCATGACTATATTAATTTTCAAACTGAAGTACAATCTACCCCAGAAATTTGGAAAGGAATCTAAAAATTAATATTTGAGTATAAGATACAAAATTATTTTTACATAATTAAAATTAACCTCCCCCCTCCAACATCTTCTCCCCAATAAATAATAAACATTATTAATTACTGATCATTTTCTAAGTTATGCATCAAATAATTGGTCGTCTTTCAAGGACCTAGTTGAGATTTATACAGCCCCTTCAAAGCCGCCTTTCATGCAGCACACGCAAAAAAACGAATATAAATCCATGAATTATAAATGACAACTAAATATTATAATTGCATTGTAAATATTAATTTATTTTCAAGCAAATTACAACCGTCAATTGTAAGAGCAATTACAAAAAATGATTTTTTTCCAAATTATATTAAAAAATTATATTAATTTAATGGTACAACATTTTAAAGGTCAAGGAGAAAGTTGTTATGAGAAAAATTGAATAAGTAAACAACTCTAAAAGTGAGACAAAGTTCAGTCAAAACGTAAAAATGTGAAAATGTAGCTTTAAAATCTTCCATCAGTTAATATTCTTTTAAGTTGTCTTAAAAGTGACTTTTCCAAGACATTCAAAGTCTGACAGAGAGATAAAATAACAACTTGATAGAGCAGTTATAAGTCGCTTATAATTACATATTTATAAGAAATAGTTTCGTTAGTGATGGTGAAACACCAAGCACGAGGACCAGCAACCTCACCGACCATCAGCCAGGAATCATCACTGGTTGCCGATCATCAGCTAACACCAACAACCACCTTCCATCGAACTTGTTCCCCATCAAAACTTGCAAAAGTCCATGTATTATTATGTTTGTTTCTCGTCGTTTTAACAAATTATAATTTTGCTACAAATTTCCATTCGTTAACATATGAGGTATTGAATAACTAGTTATTCCTTCTAGATAATTTCTAAAGTTATTTACAGAGTAAGTTATACATTGGCTCTATAGTAATATCTATAACGATCTCTATGAAAAATTAATGATTATAGTCGTAGAACACAGGGCTACCCAGTTTGTAAGTTTTTTTAATTTAATAACTTTTAGAATTCATGATTATTAATGGTAATTTTTAATTTTTGGTGCAATTAGATCAAAAAGAAAGTTGCGAACCATTGATGTAAGATGCAAATTATTCGGAGTAAAATAAACTTTGAATGCTCTCAAATTCGACTCGGCCTGAATTTTTTTATTCTTGGCTTGTATCATTCACCTACTCCCTTCTGTACCCCCTCCAAAAATATTACGAAACAATACACGAACAGAATAAAAAATAATATCACATTTATTATTAACCAACAAGACGAGATTTAAGTTCAATCAATTCGCTAACAGTCTTATGTTCCAGTCCGTAGCTTAAAGTAAATATTCCAGTCGCTCTATCAATAGAATTAATCGCATCTTGCGTTTGATGCGCATTGATGCAGACCTCCGCATACTTCTGTAATTCATTCGCTAGTTCAATGCTCTGTGACCCATAGATTAACTCAACTGTCTCAATACTTTGAGACAGAAACTGCGCCGCTGACTTGAAATCACCTTGAAATAAAATCAGAAATCTATGTTTAAAATTTATGTTAAAAAGGGCATAACATGGATTCAAATCTGTACTGTGATGTATTATATCATTATAATCGTATAAAAACAGAAGGACTATTTTATTGACCAATAATGATATTGATATTAGTCACAGCAATGAACCATATAACATATTTAAATATAAAATCTATACATCAATACAATGGTCAATCATTACAGGATAAAGTCAAGATGATGGGTGATGTTAATGTTAAGTAGTGTGTGTGTGTGTGCATGCGTGCGTGCGTGCGTGTGTGTAGAAAGTAAATAATGAATAAAACTTGGGTTTTAATGTTGTTTACTAAAGCTATTCCTTTCGAGATCGTCATATATAGTAATTGAAAGATTATTATGAATGGAAACGTTGAAACTGAATATAAAATGATTTACCAATGCTGGCGTAACACATTGCTAGAGCGTCTTCGATCTCTGACAAACTTCTGTTATGACGATACAAATATTTCTGTTTTAATTTGTAGCACTTCTTAAGCTGCAATATTGCATCTGAAATTACAAAACAATTTAGCATATGATATATGTAGGCATTTAACTCTACCTTTTATATTTATATATTGATGTAAACATTATGTTATAATGCCAAATAAAGTAAAGTCAATGATCAAACCCATAGAATATGTTTAATTAACATTTCATTTTATATGGTCAAATAAAACACTTTACATAGTTAACACAGTTAACATAGTTTTATTCCTTTAAATTAAATAATACAATTCTATAAAGCATGATTGCATACAATATATTAATGGATAAATTTTATATCTAGAATAGCAGTAAAAAATAAGAATATTTTGAATTAATTCACACTTATAATAGTTTATTAACTTGTTGTTTAATGTCATATCAAATGATCGCAACACCAAATCAAAGAAATGATGTTACTGCTGTAAATGTGTACTAATCTGAACTACTAAATGCTCTTCCTTCAATTTTTTCTCCATGCATGTATGTATTGAATCATTTTAAGAACCAAAACAGTATTCAAGAAATAAACAAACCTTTGAATGATTCATTATGCCGAAGTTCAATTGCGGAAATAAACAGTTTATCAGCCTCAGAAATGGCTCGTTGCATTGCATCAGTTTCCTTAATAACATGATTACACTTTGTACAAACAAAACTGTCATCAGATCGTCTCAAGGCACTTTCACACTTGGAACACTTGAATGCCTAATGCAAAATAAAACGATTCAAAATACAACATACAACACATTCCACTATAAACTATATCTATTATCATATAAAAAGTATATCCATTATTATATTATCACATGTAAATCACACTTTAAAATAATAAATATACTATCTCCTGTTATTAAATGTTGTTGATTAGCTATTACGGTTGTAAAATGTAATTAAAAACTTTATGAATTATATGAACTAATACAATTATTAATTATATGTTTAAATTATATGAAATTATATGAAATTACATTAATCCTCTTATAACATTATCAAGTGAAATACTGTGGGTCTTATGGGACTCAAACTCAGAACAATATGGTTCTGAATCTGGATCTATAATCGTTTCATTACAAAATTTGAGTGAATAAAGCTAGCTTACTTCAAATTGACATTCATGATTTGAGTCACAAGCAACACAGTGACATGTAAAGAAATACTGATCTCGCAAACATTCTTGTCTTTGCATGCGGGGCATGCGGGCATAATGAGGCCCTACAATTCAGTGTCAAATGTATAAATCAATTGCAGGAATATAAATTAATATTTCAGTTTAGTTTTGCCTCATATTCGTTATGAAATAAACTCAAGTATAAGCTTTATAATTTGATATAAAGCAGGAAAATCATTCGTAAAGATATTCAAACATTGTTAGTTGAATTACAACGGATTATAACTATCATTTCATATTTTATACTGTAATTAATTTTTTTCAAATTAATTTTTGTTTGCAGTATTGTGTCAATAAATAGTAAAACCATAAGGCTAACACATGAAATAGTTATTGAGAAGATTTAAATTCAACAAAAACTTCATGAAAAAAGGTGCGAAAAAGTAAATTATACAAGCGTACATTTATCTAATGCAAAGTTCAGCTAAGATTCAAAAGCGATATCAAAAACAACCGTTCTCTCCATTTTTCTAAGGCTGCAGCAATGGTTTCTAAAAAATAATGACCCCGCGAGTTGAAAATCTTAAAACTCTCGATTAACAAATTCTGCTCTTTAGCGTCTTTGCCACGATCTTTGATACAATTTAGAAAAAACAATAAAATTCTATATAAGATTAGTACCGTAGCAGTTGAATACTTCATCACCAGGTTTTATTTCTTTGACTGCATGTACAATCAGAGTTTCTCTTCTAAAACTTGAAATAGACATAAAACAAGGAAAATTTATTCGTAAAAAAGAACATTATATAAAAACAAGATAAATTTTATTTTATTACAAAATAAAATTGCATATGTCATTAATTTGACTATAAGATATAAATGTAAAAACTGAAGACACTTCCTTCCATTTTTATTGAAGCTTATAATATTAATAAGCGTATACACTGCAAAAATAACGAACCCAATCTGGAAAAATTATAAATAATAAAACAAGTATAGTTATACCTAGAAATGATAGAAGGATCACAGGAATGATTCATAAGACTTGCAGTCGGATAGATCGCAGTAGCAATTCTAACTTGCGACGTTAAATCAACGCGTGATGTACTCGACAT
The DNA here is from genome assembly GCA_034700105.1 of Oconnorella tubifera. Taxonomy (NCBI): domain Eukaryota; kingdom Metazoa; phylum Annelida; class Clitellata; order Enchytraeida; family Enchytraeidae; genus Oconnorella; species Oconnorella tubifera. The sequence continues at coordinate 1,008 of JAQIXG010005031.1, read as the reverse complement.
GGTAGCGCGCTCTATGTCAGTGATGGCATGAGCGTTACAGACTAACTGACATATGTGTCGTAACAAAAGACCACCAATGAGAGGCCTCAGTTTTATGACATCATTTGATTGACTGCGATTAAAGAATTCCTTTGTATCAAGACATTTCAGAAGCAACCAGGCAGTCTGTGAGAAAAACGTTTTTGTTTAAATTCACATTAGCAATTTCTATATTTGAAGATCTTTTTGTCATGACGTCATGAGAGTGTATTAAATAGAAGACTATGCATTATTATATCTTAATAAGACTACAAGATGTGCCAAAAAAAGACCTCCTAGCTCCTAATTTTTTTGATAACTAAGGCCAAAGCCAATATTTTTTCTCAAAACTTTGTCCGTTTCTAGAGGAGGGAAATTGACATCCAACCACCAAATTTCACTTTGATATCTCAAATCGTTCAAAAATTATGAACTTTCTACAAAAAACTTAAAATTTCAATTTAACCAAAAAGAGGTAAATGAACCTCAAATATTTGTTAATATTAACACTTAGAGCTAGCAGGACCATGGGGCAATCCATCAGAAATATTAGATGCTTCTGTTATTGTTAAATGTCACGATGCAATGGATACTGATGTGCACGAGATTTGCAATGATTTGACTAAAAGATTCATGGACATATCCGTATCGGGCATCCAGAAAATAACTGAAGGCGCACATCAGAACAGACAATTCTTATTATTTTTGTTATCTACTTTATCTACAGATATTATGCTCATAAAAAATTCATAAAACTCGTTACAAAATCAGCGCAATTCTAAACCTCACTAGGGGGTACACAACCACCCCACCCTGCATCCCCCCACACACACCCAATTACAAAGCTTTAATTTAACTAAGCTTCTATTACAAAGATTAGTGAAATTTTAATTTAATATATTTTTAGTAGAAAGATCATAACTTTTGAACGAATTGGGAGAGCAAAGTGAAATTTGATGGTTGGATGTCAAATTCCCGCTTATACAAATA
>JAQIXG010005030.1:0-11985 GCA_034700105.1 Oconnorella tubifera | reverse complement strand
AACAAAGCACACGAAACAAAGCACACGAAACAAAGCACACGAAACAAAGCACACGAAACAAAGCACACGAAACAAAGCACACGAAACAAAGAACACGAAACAAAGAACACAAAAGAAAACACACAAAACAAAGAACCCAAAACAATGAACCCAAAAAATAACAAAAGTTTTTCCTAATTAACCAGGCCAGTTCAATGAGACTGATGATGGTCGGGCTACAGATGATCAGGAGGAAGATAGTCAAGTTTCTGTGGATCAAGTTGTCACATCCAGGACAAATTCATCTGAACAAGCAGCACGTGAGGAACAAACACTACCACAGCCTACCCTCCCCGTTCAATCTGTAATAAATCCATCTGTAATAGAAGCGCCTTTGGACTCACTACAATCTTCTCTCACCAGCACAGCAACCATGCGTGTTTCCGAAAGTCCTTGTTCTTTATTTCACACGGAATCTTTTGTTCCTGAGGCTTCAAACACCGCTGAGTTCCTACACCATCTCGCTTCAATAACAGCTGAATCTAGATTAACTGATCGCGTACATAATGTTTTCAATTCCGATGTTGCTTCCTCAACTAGTGCAGCAAATGTTGCGTATTCAGTCTCAACTTCTGAGACGGTCCCTTTGATTACAGATATAGTTTCTACAGATGTGCAAGCTTCAGAAATGCAGTCAATTGAATCACAAGCCACTGACCATGACTCTGGTGGATCAGCAACACGGCCCCCTGCTGACGCTTCGCCTGCTGACCAGTATAATCTCAATGCCTCGGGATTTAGATTCGACTCTCAGTTCACGTCAATGGTATCGTCAAGCGAGTCTTTGAGATCATCTCCTTTTTCTATGGCTGGCTCGTTTCCAGCTGGAGTAAGTCGTCCTCCTCCGGTTCTTCTTCCAGCCCACATGGAAGGTATGGGCTTCAATGCTCATTCATTTAGCAGAGCCGCGAATGATTCTTTGTCAAGACTTCACCACACGTCATCAGATGATGAAACTCATGAGGAGAATAGAGATGACAGGACGAGGAAAAGAAGAGAAACAAGACAAACAGAAAGTAGACTTGCAAAGAAAACGTTGGGAGAGGTTATAAAACAGTCAACTTCGGAGATTGGACAAGAAGAAAGCAGAGGACTTGAACTTCTGAAGAAAAATCTTGAGAAATACTTGATATTAACTGGTAAGATTGAAGAAGCTCTTACAAAGATTCTTGATGTTTTACAAACTAAGGATGAAGCAGTGAAGTGGGCAGACCAGGTGGAATGCCTTGTAAGGGAGGTGGTGTTGATTCTTCAAGAAATGATAGAAAGTTGTTGTTTATCTGACACAACATGCGCCGTTTTCTTAGAAACAGATAGAAAACTTACAGAAATCTTGCCTTCATTAAAACAAAGCTCAGACGATTCAATTCCAGACGCTTCCAATGAAAGCACTGCACATAATCACCAGGTATTACAAGACGATTCTATTTTTTCATTAAGTCAAGGCAGCAAAATAGAAAAAGAATGTGCTCTGGTAGTTGTTAGACTAAGCGGAATCACGAGCGGAATAATCGAGAACTCCCTTGCAGCCACCAATGCTCTTCATACAGAGATTGACACAACAATTCAGAGAGTTATCCAACTGCAAGAGGAAGTTACAACAACAAAAATAGTCAATAATAAACTTACTGAGATAACTAATGGTGTTCTTAATGGAATTATTTCATGCAATGACTTGGCTTTACAATCTCTTCAAGTGTTTAGTTTGACCACTGACTCTGATACTGCATCTATCAATCAACTGATTGATCCAGTAGATCGTGCGATCATGCTAACGGATCTTGCACTGATGCAAATAAACAATTCATTTGACGAAATGAAACGTCGTGAGATTTCAGATGTAAATGGTGGTAAATATCATGATAGCAAAATGACATCTTATTCAGATAAAGATAATCCAAGTCTGGAAGCAATGAGTTTCTTCAAAGAAGCCAAGGAATCTCTTGAGAAATCAATAGAATCCATGAGAGAAGTAAAGGATTCGAAAGATTTTAAGTTGATACTCAATTTAAGATCTATTTTGATGGAAGCCATGAAATTAGTTTTTAGAGCCTATGAAGCGATACAAAACGAAAAAGATTTGAGTGATAATAAGTTGGATATGAACAGAGCTGTGGCACAGACAAGCAAAGCATCATACGAGATTACCAGGGCATCTCACAGTGTTTCTAGATACATTGCCTGGCGGTGTAATTCTGGGTATAATTGCACCACAAATGAACAAGCCTTCACTCCATTTCTTTCCACATCAAAATCGTTCAGGATATCCTCAAACATGATGGAAAATTTTCAGAAATATTTGCCAAGCGTTTTGCATAATCCACAAGTTACGAAACCAGATGATCAACTTCAAATGACACCTTCAGATTTGAGACCTCATGTTGATGCAGATAAATGTATTGGCCAGAATTCTAGCTCAAAATCAACTTCACATGTAAAACAAGCAGACAGTGTAACATCTAGAGATCAGATTGAACAGAAAACAGAGCATTTAAATGAAGCTACTAACAGCATTTCTTTACTATCATCTAACTGTGATAAGAATCCTAAAAATTTCAATAAACCAATGAATCAAGTTAATGAAATTCTAAAACAATCTAAAGTTCAATTAACGAGCAATGATTTTCGCTTTCCAACAGTCGAAGAGTTGGAACAACAGAAACTGAATGAACTTCTTAAACAAAATCCTCATCACAAAGTTAAAGATTTACATGACGTCACTGTTTCCGCTGCCAATCCGTTGTTTACTCATCTTTCTTCCATCAATTGTCATGGCAACGCGTACGATGAAAGCCCGGTTATTCACGCGTGCTGTCGTGTAGCCACGCAGAGCGTTGATGACGTCACTGAGTCAACTACGAGTGACGTTGTACAGCGTGATGATCCATGTGGGAGCGACGGGGTAAATTCTGAAGAAACGCCGCGCATTGAAGTAGAAATGAACGGTCAAGTTAAAAGTGAAATAGAACCATATTCCCGTGTAGTAGATGGAGACTTGGATTTTGCAGAAAGTTGTAATTCTTTGAAACAGCGAGAAAATTACAAGAGTTGCGTTCAAGATAATTTAAATAATAGAAACTTTGATCAAAAAGAACAACTTGATAATGTTATATTATCACAAGAGATATTTGATGAGAAAAAGATAACAGACGATCAAGAAAAGCATCAACTGCATTTACAAGAGCAGAGTCAAATCATCCAAAGTGGCACACTAGTACAAACAGACACAGAGACATTCCCAGACAGATTTACAGAGAGAGAAACAAACAGACCCATACCTCTAGCGAGAGAAACAGATACATCCAAACAGTCAGAGAAGCAACAAGATACAACACCATATAAGAATAAACAACCACTGAAACAAAAGAGCAAGCAACAGGTGAAGCAACCATATGAAATAGACCAACCACAGCCACATCAGCAGGCACAGAAACTGCTGGGCACAGCTGAGCAGCAGACGAGAAAGAGAAGCAAGAAGAGAATGAAAGAACCTCAGTCAATCGTGATGTCAGCATTGAGACTAACGTCAGAGGAAGAGAAAAAGAAATATGATAGACTGTATCGTCATTTGAAGGAGCAAGGACGCGTTGAAAGTTTGGCGAGAGATGAAGAGAGTCAGAGAGTTCATAGGCAAGATGTGAATGAAGCGATTAGAGATAGTGTGGGTGAAAGTTTGATGGATGAACGTGAAGAGAAAAGTGATGAAATCAACGAAAAGAAGATTGAGAGTTTGGTAAACGATATCAGGGTAGAAAGAGATGAAGGTGAGAGGGAGAACTAGTAGATTGAACTAGATTTTGCGCAGGTTTTGTTTGAAAGAAATATGATGTTTTACTTAAGCAAAAGTTTTGAATATTGGAAAATCTCAAGTTGAACGTTAGCAAGACTGAATGAGCGATATGGAATTACAACTAGTAGTGGCTAAAATGCAACTTTTAGTATTTAGATTTTTTAGTACAATTTACAACATCTGGTGAGTTAAGTTTCTAAATTGAATTATATTTATTTGATTGTTAATTAGACTATAATATCTTCAACAGTTATAAGTTTAATAATTAAATACTTTGTATCAGAAATAAATTAAAAACACACTTCATAATAACTTGACAGTCAGAGTAAGCATGAAACAGTATGTCTATCAGATCAGACCAGACAGAGGCTAGCTTCAGAATTAGCATTCTGAAACTAAATGATAAATGACATCATCAGAGTTTCAGATTATATTCATTTTTCATTAAGGAATAGATGGAGAGAAGAAACCTGCACATTGTCATGTCAATATTTGTACATAGCGAATGACATCTATTAAAATGTAATTGTATAAATTGTATATTGTACCATAACATATATTTTAAATCAAATAGAAGATAGTTCAAGATACCAAATATGAAAACAAACTATAGCGAATCAAATTAAAAACCATTGACAGTGACTGTTTAAACCTGAATAAACTGGTGCTCTGACAAACTCAATTAGTAGATATATACATACGAGGGAATACAAATGGATATTTCCCGCCCTCCAACCCCTCCAGAATTTAATGACTATTTTTAACATTAGAATTTTTATAACGGAAATGATAAATGGAACAAGGTACTGTTTAAAAGTATTGGTATAAAGTATTGATCACAATATACAGAGGCACAAGGCATTCAAGTATTAATCACAATACAAAGGCATCAGTCAAGTATTGATCACAATATAATTCAACAAGACATTCAAATATTGATCGGAATATAAAGGCATAGAGCATTCAAGTGTTGATCACAATGTAAAGGCATAAAGCATTCAACGTATTGATCACAATACAGAGTTGAGTTGAACCAGTTGAGTTAATCAATAGTTACTTAGCTTTGTCACTATCCAAAAACTCAGTGCATGAAAACTACCAAATTCAGTTACAATATTGAATTGAAATGTTTTTAAGTGTTGGATGCATTTTAAAAACATTCCCTTCATAATTCTATTTAAACTTAAAACAAACAACAGTTTTCATTGACCTGTACCAGTTAAACAACTACTTTAATTAAACTACAGTCAGTTCTTGCACAATATCTAGCTGCTTCATTATTAAAACCTGTACCAGATTACGCCGTCTGGTTGAAATCATGAATACAGCAGCTGGTCAAACTCCCAAAGTGACACTATAACGAATAGAATCAGTGTTATTTACAAAATCAAGAAATTGGGTTGATTACCCAAAAACCCAAATATTCTTTTTTGGTTAAGCAAAATTGTCTCAAATAATTATCCTAATTATCTATAATAGAATAATTATACACGACTTTTATAAATTTTGAATTAAAAAACCCACTAAAATCATTACAAACAATGCTCGAAAATATACGCTTTTGATCATAAAAGATGTTAAGCAACATTTTCAGTTTATTTTAAGTTTATTCAAGTTTATTTACATTTTTATTTTTCGCCCCCCCCCTCCACCCCACTTCTCCCCTTTCCTCTATTATTCACAAAATATATGTATTTTTGTCGAAGCTGAACAGAAAGCAAAGAATTAAACGAGAAGCCGTCTGGCGATCGAACGACCACTCAACCATCGGGTCCTAATTCGAAGGACGGACAAGATTAGAACGTCAATAAAAATTCGTCGAGTTTAAACGCGTTAAAAATAAAAAATAAAAATAATGTGTGTGGGGGGGGGGCTTTCAACAGAATTTTTATTCGTAAAAATTATCTCGAAAACTTGACAATCAATACGAAATGAAAAATAATTTTAAGAAAAAGCAATTAAAGGTAGAACGTTTTATAAAGCAAAGAAATTTAATGCAACGAAACTGTATCTATAATTTTGTATAAAGTTTTAAAGACAAATCAACTGAATGAACTAAACTGTATCTAATATCGTATACTGTAAACAATTATTAATTATGATTGGATATCTTTTTATAGGTTTGTTTTTATGACTTTTCGAGGCACGATATGTTGTTATTTTTGGTTGTGTATTTCGTCGAAGCTATTCGGTTCCTTGTATGACTATATAAAAGCCAAAACGGCGACCGGAAGTAATAACGTAACGTAATACAGCAAGCAGTCTGCATAGATCCCCATTGAATATAGTCATATTAGTGAAGCCAATGGATGCGTTTTACTGTGAGCGATATGACTCAGGATTATCACCGGGGGGTACTATTGTCAGTGGACGCATTTAGAAATCTTTTTGTAGCAGAGGGAAGGGGGAAGGAGGTAGACTTAATTAAAACATTTCATGGTCATTATTTTAATTTAAGAAAGGATTTGATAACAATATTATATCAAGCCAGTTAATGTAAGCGATATTGTTATAATGGAATACTGCTAATATCTTTTCAACAGAAATTGACAAAGAGTTAACATTTCAAAAATATAGCCCAAAATTTATTAATTAAAGATTAACCCCCCTCCCCTCCATCCTTCCGTATAAGAATAACAGAGATATTATAGACGGGGGTGGAGGGGGGGGGGAATAGAGAAATATAATGAGATCTTATAATGGACAAAGAAATAGTATCAGAAATGATTACCAAAAGTAATTTAAGCCACTAAAATATTTGCTTTCCGTTTTATTTTTATTAATACAAAAATAATTAATGAGCTTTTGTTTACGCTATTCTTTGCAAAAGTTTTCGTTTAGTTTATTCAATTAGTTTACGACTAAATTGTTTTTTCAGAATAAACTGTATCACTAAAGACAGAAGATTAGCTCCAAATCCCATTTTCAGTTTTCTTTTTTAATCTAGAAACACAAAGAATTCGAAGATTAAAAAAATTGCTTTTCGTAAAAAAATATAAGTGCTCAAATATTTCTAATTTTGTTAGTAAATGAATTTTTTAATATTTAAAAAATCTGAAAATTAATTAAACATAAGTAATCATTACTAATTAACTAATTAATTAAATAAATTTTTACGTGATTATAATCATAAATAATGATCGAGCGAAATAAAAACTTGACTGCATGCAGACTGTTTGTCAAGCTAATATTGTCTGCATGGATGAGTTTGAGATAAATTTACTCAGTCAATATCAGATTCTATCGATTTCGAGTTGATAATCACTTTTCTCTTGAGCAGACATAATGAATAACTTCCGAATATACAAAAACTTCATAGATGATTAAATTAAACCTATATTCTGATTAGTATTCGATCAAAAATTCACAAAACAAACTGCATGTTAAAAAAATTGACCTATATTTCAAGTCTGTCTTGATTTTAATATAAATAAATATTTAAATCATGATCATATAATTAAGAGACTATAATATTTTCATGAATAAGCTCATGGACGAAATTTTTGGAAGGGATGGCAAAAAAAATAATTGGACTCCTCTTCTGGAATTTTAATCAGTTCTTTTTCCTCGATTTGTAGGGTCCATCCGTGAATTTATTTTTCATGATTCTGTGTCAGCCTAGAGACCCCATAAATATATAAACAATGAGGAAAAATATGTGAACGATTAAAAACTCACAGAGTTTTGCCAGAAAAATGAAGGGCTTAATATTTGGAAAAATTATTAGTAAAGGGCCTTTGAAGATTGTCCCAGGGGCCCCAGAGATGAAATAACGCCCTTGATCTAGCCTGATCTTTGTATACATTAATTACATTAGGCTGTTTTTCGAAATATTATAGTTGATCAAAAAAAACATCGATTGCAGAGTTAAACAACTTATTTATGTCACCAGAAATAAGTTTAAAAACAAAAAGTATATTTATGACACATGGGTCCAGACCAGTGCTTAAGCAACTCAATCAAATAAAAGTTTTATATTGATTATTATTTTTTTAGAAATAATATAATAAATAAAACATCATCTAATTTTAAAGCGATGGATTACTGCATATAACATGAATGATGTCTCAGATGTAAGCGTAAATTTAAGCGTCTTGATTATTTAAGGGTGCATAATGCAGTATTTAGCATTAACGGGAATCGAATCTGGACCTTTCGCTTGTGAGTGCAGTACTCGACGGCTTTACTAGTCTTTGTTTAATATTAAATATCATGAGAGCTCAAAAAGATGCAATAAGTTTAATTCTGAACAAATATTTCAATGACTGAAGATCACAAAGATTTTCTTAGAATTTCTTAGAATCATCACTTAAAATTTCTACCAAGTTTACGAATCAATCAAAACATAAGTGACTTTAAAAGACAACCAGAATTTTTTCTTGTTCAAGTCATTGCTTGTCCCCCTACAAAACAACTCCTTGTTAAGTTTCTATTTCTTATTCCTATGATATATTTATATATCCTTAAATTAGCATTATTAACATGCCTCTGTAATAATAGTACATATTTATTAATATTAATCGTGAAATACTTGAGAATTTTTCAATCTTATTCGTTTCTATTTCGTATATTTTAACATTTTAAAATCCAGAAATCGGTTACAATTTGCTACTGAAATACACTGAAAAAATGACTTGTATATGTTTTGCCACAAGGAGTCAACTTTAAGTTGCAGCTTGGATCAAATATTGACACGAACTCTTCTCAATGTTGACTAAGGTCCTGTTTCCGTAGCATTCTGTCTTTCTATACTTGCCAAGTATACTTACGAGCTTGCCAGGCAATTTAACCACTTGCCGGGTAAAATGTATATCTCTTCAAGAAGCCTTTTTCAATTTTCTTCTTAAGGTGCCGAGTTTCTTAGTCCTGTATAAATAATTGAACACAACACGTCTCCTATAATAACACTCCAATTTTAACTAAAAAATATCTTTACCCTAACTCTAGACAACCTGCTATAAAAAACAAAAGATATTTTTTCAATAATTAAAACTTAATGTTTTTAAAATTTAATAACTATTTAGTTTATGTATACCTGAAGCACAATAGTTATGTGCGATTTTGTGACACGTAGAAGAATTTTCATACAAGTTTATGAATAAATTAAATAATATTGTATAATTTATGTGTTCTTTATTGAAGAATGTTTTCATTTCCTATTTATTTACTTATTTTAAATAATTTTGTGCGATTGAGGATGTTGTTGAAGGTTTGGTAGAAGCTACTTTGTCTTTCATTTGTTGACTTGTTTATTGGACTGATTCTCAATCACGTACACCGCAGGCAAATGATCGTTAGATTCAGTTGTTTTCTGTATTCCGGGTCTTTATTCACTCATTCATTTATTCATTCGTTCATTCATTCATTCATTCATTCATTTAATTTCAATTCAGTAGCGATCCAGATCGTCAAACAGTGAAGAAGTAGATTTCTATATTGCCTTCTACCGTACCAAATTTTATTAAATTAATTTAATAATAATTATGTATATATTTATTAATTTATTACACTAACAGCAACTTTTCGCATAATCGAGCAATAAATTAAATCATAAAATTATATAGTTCATTGTTGGATATGTTGCAATATTTAAATACATTTCATTTTATTCTGCAATAATTTATAAAATTATTTTATGATATTAAAAATTGAAAGTTTTTTATGACATCGCATGAAATTGTTTCATATTTCATTTAAACACTAATAAAGGGTTGCAAAAATTGTTACATGTAGTGGGAGGGAGTTCGAAACCCCCCTCCCCTCCCCCCTATGGATGCTACTGATTCACTCGGGTACAATTTATGTTGTATTCTCTCGCGATAGGTCCAAGAGAGAAATTTAACGATTCGATGAATCTTTGCATGAAGAGAAGAGAAAGAGAGATTGAGGCAGAGTAATAATCAACAAAGAAGAAATATCAAGAGCAAGACAAATAATAACAATCAAAAGCAATAAAAAGAAAATCGAAATAAAGGTGAAGAAATAGTCATAGAATTTAAGGTTAACGTCTGTATTATCGTATGGAAACTGTATCTAATAAGAGTTATAGGTCAATTTAAGTGTCGACGGGAATCGAACCTGAATTTGTCGCGACCGAGTCATGTACCCTTTTATCAATTAGACATTTGATGAAATGATTTCATTAATATCCAAATCTTTTTTATCTTAGATATTATATTCAATATCTATTTAATTAATATTTATTAGTGAATTTTGACATAAAAGAAATCTTGACTTAATATAAATAACATAAGAAAATAAAATATCATACAAATTTTCGAAAGTTCGAACTTATGAAAAGAATTGATTAAAAATATTTTTAGTTTAAAGTCATATAAAGATATATACCGTTGATCATTGAAGAAAGCTGCATATATTTTAATAAATTGGTTTTAATAAATAAAAATGGTTCAACCTTAGGTCCAAGGAAAATAATATCAATATTTTATTCCAAAATAAAATCACTTTTGCTTCACTGGATAATCAGGATCGAGAGGAGAGAGAGAGGGGGAGAGAGAGAGAGAGAGAGAGAGGGAGGGATAGAGACTGAAAGAGAAGATGAGGGAGAGATATGAAGAGCGGGAGAGAAAGTGAGAGATACAAATTGATACAGAATGGAGGGAGATAGAGACATATTACTGTAGTGCTTCAATTGATTGCACGCAATACGTGTTTGCTCTTATGTCTCGTGTACTATGTCAATTTATATAGTCTTCTTTTTCCTCGTATTTTAGGAAGTAAAGTATGGCTGAGTTTATGTAATGTAAAAAGAGAAAATAATCACAAAACAATAAAAATAATTTTTTGTTCTGTGATTTATGGAAGAAATAAAACAAACATAAAGATTAGCGAGAGAAGAGTACTACAATAAGAAAGCCAAGGTTTATCTGGATAGTCAAGTAATTACTCACTTGAAATACATACAGCACATATACATGCATGCATGCGTAAATATATACTGTACTTACATACATGCATACATACGTACGTACGTACGCTCATACGCAAGTACGCACGCGCATAATATAACATACATAAGATACATACATAACATACATAACATAACATACATAACATACATAACATAACATAACATAACATAAATAACATAACATAACATACATAACATAACATACATAACATATATAACGTAACATACATAACATAACATACATAACATAACATAACATACATAACAAATCATACATAACATACAGATATAGGTTATAAAGTCACTAAACTTGATATATTGTGAATACTTACGACAATACATATATATTATAAGATGATATATAGTAACATACACAAATCATATACAGTAATATAACATCCAAAAGCTTTTGATGACTATCTGATAGATAATAATGATCAGCGCTTATTTGAATAAATTAAAAAGTATTTTTTTTATAGATTCTGATAAAAAATAATGTGATTAGTATCGATTTCATCATTGATCAGGCCTTATAATAATGTAGGCCTACAAGGAATTTTGAAACTAAAAATTTAGTTGATAGTATTTTGCAATCTGCGAGTGTTTAATTAATGCAATTACTTCTAAAGGCAATTATTTTAAATAAAAATAACTTTCAACAAATACAGGAATAAGATTTTGATTCTATGCTGTAAAAGCTAACTATTATAAGATTAGTATACACAAATCATTGACTAATTGAATAACGGATATTAGCTTCACGTTATACCTACACTTCGAGACTAAGTAAGTATGCAATATATTTATAATTAATGAGTTAAATACTAACACTTTAATTAATATTTTTTATTTACTTTAATTTACTTTGAAATTTTAACGTTTAAAAATAATTTTGTAAAAATACTTTTAAATTTTTGACCTTTAGGGCCATGACTAGGACCATGAGCTCAAAGTTTATTAAATTATTCAATATCACATTTAACTGTATCAGTTTTGGTCCACCAAGTAGTTTCTGCTGCAGGGGTGTAGTCCTGAAAAATAAGTGGGGGAACGCCTGGATCAGTGGCTTAAGGCAAAATCTTGCTGGAATTTTTGCATGTTTTTGCGCTTTGTTTTAAAACTGTTGCATGTACAGAAATACCATAAAGTTATTATAATAAATTGAAAATTTATTGTAGTTTTGTCAGATACAGAAACTATTGTGAAATAATTACAAACAATTACA
>JAQIXG010005029.1:0-11986 GCA_034700105.1 Oconnorella tubifera | reverse complement strand
ATATATACATAGCATTACATCATGTTATCGCATTACGACATAAAGAATAGGCCTAACCTGAAATGTACGCGAAAATGTAGAATATTATGCACGATTAAGTTAAAAATACATTTTGAATACGTGAATTAATTGCACTATGTGAATGGTATGCGAACGTTTCGTCAAAGGACGATTCATCAACGGACTGTTCGTCAAAATCTACTCGTTAGGTTTAGGATTAGGTTTATGGTTAGATTTAAGGTTAGAGTTAAGGTTAGAGTTATGGTTAGGGGTTATAAGAATCGTCCGTTATAAGGAATCCTTGCCGAACAGTCCATTGACGAACTGTCCGTTGACGAAACGTCCTAGAACCATGTGAATTAACATAAGTAACATTAGTTGCGTTAATTACCCTTATAATAACGTAAACCTTACTAAACCTCAAGTATTAATTTACGTGCAATACGGTAAAGTTATAAACGCTTGAATACGCAGTTACGATAAGGTAGGTAGAAAACAGTAAGACATCCTCAGCATTACCCGAGTCATACCAGAAACTGCTTGCCCTTCTGAAACTACCGCACTGACTCCATACTCCCAGTTCTTCCTTGCCAGATCCTGATGATTCAGTGTCCGGATTAGCGTCCAAATTTGGCTGCATTTCTGGGACATCATGCAATGTCACTGGCATATCCCCTGATGCCATTTGTTGTGGATTACCTGCTAAAGAAGTGTTTGAATTGATGTTAATATCTGAACACGGAACTTGAGGGCATATACTGTCCACATTTCCAGCGAAATCAACTTCCTGAATTTCTCCTAGTGTTCCTTTGATGCCTATGATGTTCCCTTTCATTTTTTTCTTTGCACTCTCCTTACTGACTGCTCTAGGAGCATTTGCAATATTTTCCAAAGGAATACTACGTAAGGTATCCTCATGGGTTTGTTTGTCAGTATCCCCAACATTGGCAGCTCTCTCGCTCTTATTCTCGCAATATCCTTTTTTCAAATTGACTTCGTTTGGACTTGTGTTACCATTTTTCAAAACATCTCTATTTTCCCCTCTTGGGTACCTATTCCTTGTCCAAAGCTCTTCCTCATTAAACTTCCCTTTATTAGCTTCCTTCAAACTATCATCCATCCCATCCTTCTTATTCTTATCAGTTTCCAAACTTATTATTTTCAATTTCCGTTTTGAAATACCATCCTTTACGATACCATTTATATCAACCGAAATTTCCTTTTCATCAACATGGAAGAAAACCCTCGTCCTAATACTGATATGTGACTTAATCACCTCCAGAAACAAAGTCAATCCCCTCAGGATCCTTCCAATATCTCTCGGGGATTTCCATTTTCTGAAATCGTCACCAGAAAGCATCAGATGAACTTCAACAAGATCATCGCCGAGAAAATTCGATGACTCGTCAGAAATCCGCGTTGGATCATCACTGAGCAGATCTATCACCTTGAATTTTTCATTGGAACTTTTTAATTGGCTAGATTCGCTGGGGTATGAGTTGCTACATCTATCTTTGGGTCGTTCTTTTGGATGTTTGCTGCATAAAATTTGATTGTTTTCTTTAATAAATGGCCAAATTTCTCTTGTTTCTCGTTTTCCACCATTTTGGTTAATAACTGGATTTCCCGACTGTGTGTTTTCCCCGGTGTATTTTCCATTATCACTAAAAAAACCCAACTCGCAGCTTTCATTGGTAGCGATCAGGAAAATTCCCAAATTTTTAGCCCGGTGCGCCACTTGGGCCATAGCCCTGGCGCGCGATGAGCAGAGGGAAAATATAGCTATGAAGCCACTCCTACTTGATGCGCTGTTGGCTAGGGATTGCGTTATGACGTCAGAATTAGTGACGTTATGAAAATATAATATTTCTGCAATAGGGTCGATTGTTTTCGGATTAGGTCTGAGAATATTCGCGTCTGAATTGAATTGACAGTCTGAAAAAGCAAAATTTTTTTTTTTTTGTGAGCATTATTTATATATTACTTATGTAAAATTATAATTTATTCTCTTGAAGCGCATTAAATAAATGTCAGTATTAAATACTTTATTAAAGGGTGCAGAAAGATTAATATTAAGCAGTAGTCTTAGCATCACATCTCTTAGTAGGCCTATTTCTTTGATTGTGAATAAATTGTATTTCTTTTTGAACCGATTTAAATTTCATTAATGTGATTAATTATGTAAGATTATATTACGTTATCACAATGTCACATAATTCAATTATAATATTGACAAAGTTTGACCTATTTATGTGCCTTGTTAAAAATTCACTTCATAAATATTTGCAGATACTTTCGTCAACATTTGTGTACTATTCATAGAAGTTTGTTGTCAATAATTTTCCTATTTTTAACTCTAAGTATGGAATTATTTTGCAAACATGTTTATAAATAATTATGATTAATAGTCGTCAGCATTCCGTTAATTTGTTTAGATATATATTGGTGCCCAATGCAAGGGTAGAGGATCCATTGGGGAGGGAGGTGGCGATTTTTCCTCGTCAATTTTAACGTTTAACTCAATAGTGTTTCAAAAATGTAAATATGTTCAAAAAACTTCAAATTGTCATTTGAAATTTATGGTAAATATGAACTTTTATTCCCTGAGTATCTGCAGTTCAATTGATCAGCAGTTTTCAAATATACACACATCTCAAAAAGAAAATAAAGATAGATATGAAATTTGTAAGGGTTGCTATGATAGATCTTGATGAAATTGATCACAAGATATATTTCATATTTAATTGAAACAAAAATCCGCAAAAAAACCAACACTCGTCTTGTAGAGGTGTGGAGAAATTTATAGAAATTACTAAACAACAACACAATTAGAGCTTATTGTTTATTTATTTTAATTGTTTACCCATATGGATTTCTTTATGACAAGTTGGCCAAATTAAATATTTATTTATATTTATTGTTTACCTTTTGAATATTAAGTAATTAACCGAATTAATAAATGTATTATTAATTATGTTAGTTACAAAATATTAAAATATGCGAATTAAAACTGAATTTAAATACAAAAATTTATATAATCTAAATACAACTTTCATTTTAAAATCGAGTTATCTACAAAGCACTCAATCTAAAATTGTTCCTTAATCAAAACCTATTGCAAAACATTCACCGCAATTTTAACGTTTATACTTTTTATACTTGTAATTGTTATAATAAACGACAAGTTTAATTTTCATTAAAACTATCAGTGGTGTTGTTAGATGACGAGATGACCCCCGTGTAAATTTTAATTTCATTAAAAAACATTCAACAACAGAAAAGTTTTACTGAATAGACTATTTTCAAGGTTTTAAAAATATTCATTTCTAACATTTTCAAAACCTATTCATAATTTCTATTCATAACTTATTCACAATTTCTGCAGCAAAAAAATCGTCAGATTTTTTTATGTAATGATTTTTGATTCATCAATCATCCCCTGATATCCCAAAGTTTCGAATTCCATCGCCTTTTCCGCGGCGACGAGTCTAACGACAAGTCGAACGACAAGTCAACAAAACTCACTTATGTGAATTGATCTTAATTACCCATCAACATTATTAAAAGACACATTTTTCATAAATGCCATCAACTGATTTAAAGTAAATTTTTAAAGCAGTTTATTTTTAAAACTCAAATAGCACAAGAATGCAGCGATCATTAATCAATAAGTGACTTAGATTGTTAGTCATTTATGATTATTATAAATTAGATAACTTGACTCGTGTATAAAAGAAATAACTTAATACGAGTTTACTGGACTGTTACAGTAAAGCATAATTCACATCAGAGATATTTATATCTGTTTGTCGTTTCTACAGATTAATTTATGTGACTTTCATGTGATTTTTAAGAAGTCTATATTACGGTATAGAAAGTTCGTGTAGTACTGAATTTAGCGTTTTGCTCAAGGATGCAGCAAGGCTAAAGAAACGTCTAGAATATAGCTTGAAGGACGTCGAAAGAAGATGGTGACTAATTAGGCGTCTTTTTAAAGAATGAAATCGAATTAATTAAACTTCTTGTTAAAGGGTGCAGCAAATTAATTATTTTGAAGTCTTGAGATTACTGTACATAACGCCGCAAAAAAATTTATGTTAGAATTAACGTCTTGCTAAAGAGTGCAACAAGTATAACGTCTTACTAAGGGGTGCAGTAAGTTTAAAGTCTAACTAAAGGGTGCAACAAGTATAACGTCTTATTAAGGGGGGCAGTAAGTTTAAAGTCTTACTAAATCGTGCAACAAGTTTAACGTCTTATTAAAAAGAGCAACAAGTTTTAAAATCTTTATAAGGGGTGCAGAAAGACAGTCAAATATTACAAACTAGAATCAGAATATATTTTTCTCTGAATAGGATGAAATAACTAATTTGCCAATGCTCCCAGGGTAAGAAAAAATAATAACTGAGGGTGCCGACGAACAGGTTTGAAAGGGGTCAAATCTATATAAAAAAATATATTTTATTTCATTGGCGTTGTCTCTAGAGAGGGGGGCTATGGGGATAATAATTTATAACCCCCCTTGTAACTGTTTTAAAAGTATTTTTACAGTATTAGGAGAAAAGAAATGAACGAAAGGTTCAAATCATAGAAAAGTATGATTTTGGCGTCTTGGGGCTGTGCCCACACCCCCCTCTTGCGGGGAGTGAGCAAAAATATAAATATTCTTAGTAAAAATATTTCAAGATAAATTTCTGTTTCTAGTTTTAAACTAAAATAATTACTGTTTTTAATTTTGCTGCCTAATTGCGTTACGAACTGGTGGAATGACGTCATAACACGTACGCAAATGACGTCATAGTAGCCCACAGCCCCCTCTTGAGGGGTGTGAACCAAAAAGTGATAACACAAGAAAATTATAAGTTTTTCTTACGACTTCATGAAAAAGGTCACAAGAAAAACTGGCCGTACTAAAAAATGGCTAAAACGAGCCATTTTTTTGTTATAGATTAGGGGCCAATCTTTAATACTTTACTAACACATTTTTATGCAATTTTTGACCCCTTCCCTCTCCCTTATCCAACATTGTAGGATCCCCAGAAAATAAAATTATGTCAAAAATAATTTTTTAGCAAACCGCCTTAACAATTTCATAGCGATAATAATGTGAAAATTTAAGAAAGAAAAAACCATGAGTTTAGTTTTAAATAAAAAGTAGTCCGAGCTCTAATTTGAAATGTTTAATATTTGAAATTGATAATATTTAAAACGTATCAAAGTTATTAAACTTTATAATCGGAATATTCTAGAAAAATAAATACAACATCAAAAATAACTGCTAGAAATAAAATTGTCATAAACTTATTGTAAATGACCCTTTCTAGATTGTAAAATTTCTTTTCTACTCACCCCCCCCCCCCTCACCCTTTTTATCCGTCATAATATAATTGGTACTATTCATAACCTTTTAAATTTGATTTGTCAACAACATTGCTTTTATAAATTTATTATTATTTGATAAATATTTATGACTATTTTTTGTGTCATAATTAGAAAAAGCAAGTAGGCCTATATTCCTCGTAAATAAATGATGAGTCATTTATTTCCTTGTTGGCTTTGATGCACTTTTATGCGACAATAAAAGACCGTATAGACAAAATATCACTGATATTACAATTTTTTACATTTAAAATTCAAACAGTTAAAAAATATCTTGTCCCAAAAGTTCCCAGCACTGCCGCTGCATTCCCCCGCTGCGCCGCCAAAGCGCGTCGTTGCTTTAGGAAAGAGGTGGACCTTGGATCTCCTGAGACGATAGAGATCCGTCTGCCCAACTCATTCACAAAAGCGAGACCCAACGTGCCCCAAGAACCCAGTGTCTCAATTGCGCCTTAATTTATTGTAAAATTTTTTTATAAAGCGCAAAATCGCTATGGGGACAAAGTGTTTTGAAATATGTTTCAATTGAATGATAATTGAAACTTTCTGTTTAATACTGTTTCGCTTTTCTTTGTACGTTTGGTACTAGGGGTTAGGGTTAGCGTTAAGGGTTAGGGTTTGGTATTGTGACAATAGGATCTTTTTATTATTCACAGGGTTGGAGCATTAGATCTCTATTAAAGAGATCAAAAACTGCAAAGGAAAGACCTTAGCGTCAATTCGGATCTATTTACTGTTGAGACCGTAACACCACGTAATCAACAACGTTACATTTTAAGTTAAGAAAAAAATTATTTTTATTTCTTTAAAAATAAAATTGTTGAAATAGCTAATATATAAACTAAATTTTATTTCTTTTCAAACCTAGCAAATATATATTTCAAAACTTTATAATCTTGATCAAAAAGGCCCAAGGTGACAAGTCGTCCTCGGCTCTTAGTTTTAGGGTTAGAGTTAGGGTTAAGTTTAGCACTGAAGTTAAGGTTAAGTCCTAACCTTTAATATTAGATTTCGGGTTATGTTTAGGATTGGTTTTACTTAATTTTGGTTACTAAATGAATTGAGAGAGTCGTCTTGTCTGGTTAATATATTCGGGGTCATTTTGTCGGGTAAATATAACCTGGGCCGTTTTGTCAGGTTAATGTATTCGGGGTCATTTAGTCGGGTTAATGTATTTGAGGCCGTTTTGTCATGTTAATGTATTCGGTGCCGTTTCCGTTTCGTCGCAAATTGTTGGGTTAATGGACTCGAGGCCGTTTTTGTCGGGTTGATGTATTCGGGGTCGCTTCGTCGGGTTAATGTATTTGAGGCCCTTTGTCGAGTTAATGTATTCGAGGCTGTTTTGTCGGGTTAATGTATTCGGGGTCGTTTTGTCGGGTTAACATATTCTTGGAGGTTTTGTAGCAAAATTGTCGGGTTAATGTATTCGGTGCCGTTTGGTCGCAAATTGTTGGGTTAATGTATTTGAGGCCGTTTTTGTCGGGTTGATGTATTCGGGGCCGCTTCGTCGGGTTAATGTATTTGAGGCCCTTTGTCGAGTTAATGCATTCGGGGCTGTTTCATCGGTTAATGTATTCGGGGCCGTTTTGTCGGGTTAACATATTCTTGGAGGTTTTGTCGCAGAATTGTCGGGTTAATGTATTCTGGGCCGTTTTGTTGAGTTAATATATTCGGGGTCATTTTATCGGGTTAATGTATTCGGGGTCGTTTTGTTGGCTTGATGTATTCGAGGTCGTTATGTCGGGTTAATATATTTGATCCGTTTTGCCGGGTTAATGTATTTGGTCCGTTTTGTCGGGTTAATGTATTTGGTCCGTTTTGGCAGGTTAATGTATTTCGTCCGTTTTGCCGGGTTAATGTATTTGGTCCGTTTTGTCGAGTTAATGTATTTGGTCTGCTTTGTCGGGTTAATGTATTTGGTCGGCTTTATCGGGTTAATGTATTTGGTCCGTTTTGCCAGGTTAATGTATTTGGTGCGCTTTGCCGGGTTGATGTATTTGGTCCGTTTTGTCGGGTTAATGTATTTGGTCTGCTTTGTCGGGTTAATATGTTTGGTCCCTTTTGCCGGATTAATGTATTTGGTTCGTTTTGCCGGATTAATGTATTTGGTCCGTTTTGCCGGGTTAATGTATTTGGGGCCGTTTTGTTGGGGTGCCGATTTTAACCATTACTCGGAAAAGAAGAAGCAAGTAAATTATTAAATTACGAAAAGAACACAAATATAAATAATAAAATAAATAAAATTCTGTGACAAAAACAACAGTATGATAATAAAAATAAAAATAATGTTATAATAAGAATAGAATTAGTAATATAATAGAATGTAATATTATAATACTAATATTATTACTAATATTATATTAGTAATAAACAGAATTAGTTATATAATAAACAAATTATTTAGTAAAAACGGTAAAATAAAATAATAATAATATTTGTTTATAATAATATTACAATAAAACAATTATATAAATAAAAATAAAATTGTAAAAACCTGAAGTCGCGTTTTCTTTGATGACGTCACAGACCAATATCTCTGACGTCACGTTTATCTGCCCTGAGTTGCTTAGCCAAGCTAGGCAGCAAGCTAGAGAGACGACCAATAGGAAGCTTTCAAGGCTATGACGTTGAAATGACATCATAATGACTACAGCCAAGTGGTTATGCGTCATGAAATGCAGAGCAGGCTGCAAAAAAATGAAAAGAAATATTAAAAATTATTAAAAATTATTTATAAAACAATAAAAAAAGCAATAAAAACAAAATAAATAATAATGAGAGAAAGAGAGAATGAAAAGTTGTAGGATAGAAAAGGCAACCTAGAATTGAAAATGTAAGAGCGCCCAGTTAAGTCAAGGGAGTGCAATTTTCAGGCAGATAAATGAAGATAGAACACCAAAACGAAAGCTGAAATTCTTGTTTGGACACAGATGGATGAGAAAAGGAGACGGTTAATGGAAAATGAAATTCTGCACTAAGACATTGACTAAAATGCAAGAAAGCTGGTGTGGAAACACACACCAGTTAGAGATTGATGAAATAAAGAAGAAATATTGAAGATCAGCCAATCAGGGATGGGAAGGTGGGGATAAATGGAGTGGGTAAGAATGATTAAAAGGTACAGGTAGCCAATCAGGAAAGAGACACTACAAGACGGATAAGAAAGTAAAGTTGTAAGAGAAGGAGACAGAAGAAAGAACAAAACAGAGAGAGAGAGAGAGAGAGAGAGAGAGAGAGAGAGAGAGAGAGAGAAACACAGAGAGAAAAACCACCATAATAAACAGATAACGCTACATATTAAACAATTTAACAAAATAAATTAATTAGTATTTATAAATAAGTTAACATAAACAAATGAACAAACAAAATAAACGGATAAACAAACAAAATAAACGGATAAACAAACAAAATAAACAGATAATCAAACAAAATAAACAGATAAACAAACAAAATAAACAGATAAACAAACTTAATAAACAAGTAAACAAACAAAATAAACACATAAAGAAACAAAATAAACATCTAAACTAACAAAATAAACAAATGAACAAACATTATAAACAGTTAAAGTAACAAAATAAACACATAAACAAACAAAATAAACGGATAAATAAACAAAATAAACAAACAAAATAAACAAACAAAATAAACAAACAAAATAAACAAACAAAACAAACAAACAAAATAAACAAATAAACTTATAACATAGAACAAATAGACCAACACGATCGATACCTTCAGAGTGAATGCCCCTCGCTGAAATGCTAAATCTGACGACCATTTTTTGTGCAGGCTCCCTCGTAGCCCACACATAGCCCCCTGTCAACTACTCATATAAATCATTTTGATTGATTATAGAAATTATATTTAGAATAAATAGAAAAACGCGATTAAAATAGAATTAGTCTTTTTTAATATTATTATAATTTTTAAGGTTAGCTTAACTTTCAGTCGGCTGACAGGGGCAGGGGGTGAAGCGAAAATTTGAAATTTAGGGAGGGGGGGAGGAAGATATTAATCCGTAAAAATCTAACCATCTATTTTGCAAAACAAGTATTTTAAAAATAAAAATTCGCTTGATAGAATGTAAAAAATGTAAATTTAAAAAACACTAAAAAATATAGTTTGAGAAAGTTAAATTTAAATTTAAAAATACATTTTTTTGTTTTTTTGAATGTGGGGTGTCGATTCCCCAACCCAACCCCTCCCTCCCCCTCCATATCTCGAAAGTTAAAACCACAATCAGCCTACGAGGGTTAATATTCACTCAACTGTTACATTCTATTGAACTAGTTCCTATTCAAAAAGTAACATTTTTTATTTGAGAGTGGGGGGAGGGAGGCGATAACCCCTGTTTAAAAAGTTGAAAACAATTGTATGTTTTAATAATGGTTAATAGTTCAGTTTACGTCGAAATTACTAAAGGGTGCAGCAAGTTAAGTTCAACGTCTGGATTACTGAAGGGTGCAGCAAGTTAAGTTCAACGTCTGGATTACTGAAGGGTGCAGCAAGTTAACGTCTGGATTAGAGTGTTATATAAAAAAGACGATTTCAAATGATACCCCGCAATATTGAAATGAACAAATTTTCTGCTAAAGATAAAATAAAACAATATATTACTTTAACACTATATTTAACTAATATTTATAATTAAAATTATTGTAATTTAATATACAATTTGCATTTAGATCATATTCTATTATCTAACTACTTCATTTGTATTTCAAATACTATTTCAGTCCCTAAATTTAAATTTCGAAATTTTGCCACTTCAATTTTCCCCCCTCTTCCCCCCAGTAGCCCCTTTACTCTACACAGCCTGTCAAGATCATTGCAACAAAAGGGCTTGCATGTAAACCCTCCTACCCTCCCTCCACAACAAGCAACACCCCCCCCCAAGCCCGGAATATAACATTTAAAATCTAATTTTAACATTAATATATTGTGAATATTTTGGGAGGGCCTTGTGAAATAGTTGTTTGCATGGCCTAGGCTATTAATTAGGATATTAATCAGGCTATTAATTAGGCTATTTATTATGCTACTAACTAGGCTATTAACTAGGCTATTAACTAGGCTATTTTCTGCAGCTGGCTCATTGCAATAAATATCCTGCCCGTGACTCATAGTGTAGGAGTCATCTAGCCTGGTTATTATAATGAGACATTAGCGCATACAGTAGAACGTGATACAATGTGACATTTAATTGCATGCGTTACTGTCGCTCTATTGTGTCTGTAGTCGGCGAGAGTCTATCCGTCTCTGTCTGTCTGTTTACATTTTTCTAGATGTATGTAATTATGTTTCTCTGTCTATCTATTTATAATGCAGCCTAAATTAGTTCAACATTTAATCGCTACGTCACAATTGGCGCTAATTATATAGCGAATAAAACTGAAACTAAATATTAAGTTAGTTAAGCATTTAATCGCTACGTCCTAATGGCGCTAATTTGCAGCTAATGAAAATGAAACTAAACAATAAATAAACAATATTAATATATAGAAGCTAAATAATGAATTTGTCCAAATATTTTTTTCTAATCCCAGCCCAGGCGCGAGGGTCCATTTCTAAAAATGTTGTTGATAGACTGACTAAAACGGACGGGGGGGGGGGGCTATACAAAAACTGAAATATTTGCATAAGTACTTATAATATAGCCTAAATTTCTAAGTGAATGGCGTGTCTCTCTCTCTCTCTCTCTCTCTCTCTCTCTCTCTCTCTCTCTCTCTCAAAATTGAATTTGAATTAGGGTCACAATTAAGTTAAACCTAGGGTTAGAATTAGGGTTAGAGATTAAAATACAATTACAAAACTAATTTCAGCTATAGAGGCGGAGCTAGTTAATAACCTAACCTCGCTCCATAAACGCCTCTAATTAATTCCCCCCTTCCCTAAATCCCTCCCTCCCCCTCTTATAAACCTCCCCCCTGTCCGGTACTTCCGGTTTCCTTTCCCCTACTTCCGGTTTATCGTCCGGTTTCGTTTAACGTCCGTTG
Organism: Oconnorella tubifera; assembly: GCA_034700105.1. Classification (NCBI taxonomy): domain Eukaryota; kingdom Metazoa; phylum Annelida; class Clitellata; order Enchytraeida; family Enchytraeidae; genus Oconnorella; species Oconnorella tubifera. Next base: position 608 of record JAQIXG010005029.1, on the reverse strand, counting down.
CGTTTTATTGAAATTTTCCCGCGACCCCCGGGGGCGAGATTGACAGAGGGACACCCAGGGGGGATCAAATTTGTTAGACTGGGGGGACTGGTGAAATTTTGGGGAAGGTGTGGGAGAGAGGGGGGGGACAGAAATAGGTTGGAAGATTTTTTAAAATGATCCTTTAGTACTATTTTGTTAATTTATTTTCGTTTGCAAATATTCAATTTAATTTTTGTGGGTGGGAGGGGGCATTAAGGGGAGGGGGGAGGGTGGCGCCTTATTAAATTTTCTTCTTACATAATTTGGTTTCACCCCCCCCTCTCTCAAATTATTCTTTCATTTTTTCTGATTAAAAGCCCCCCCCCTAAGAAATTTTTTAAACCTAATATATAATTTTTTCTCTGAATCAAAAATATCAAAATTAATAAAATCATTTAAACCGTTTTAAAATTTGAAAAACTAACTGGAAAAGGTCGTCACATTTTTTTCAAATGAACATTTTAAGATCTCTGCAGCTATAAGCTATATGCTACGGGGCACCAAACATGTATCGTCAAAATTTATGAAATTATATACGCCCCCCCCCCCAAATTATATACGCCCCCCCCAAATTATATACGCCCCCC
>JAQIXG010005028.1:0-11987 GCA_034700105.1 Oconnorella tubifera | reverse complement strand
TCATGACACTAATTAGATCACTCCTACTTTGTAATCATGACTAATCATGACACTAATTAGAATTGTGCAGAGAAATTTTTGTTTCTTATTTTACTTATTATTGTAAAATGAGTATTGTTTATCTACTTACATTTATTCTTGTAATTTTGACTTTTGTTATTGTCAATATCAAAATCCAAGCAAATTTGGTGCATTTTATCTTTAAATTGTCCCAATTTTGACTTTATATTATCATCGAGTTATTTATCATATCACTTTTATTAGGTATAATTCTGGTGCAAAGACATTCAGTGAAGTAACATCCACAAAACATTTGACTGCAACGATTGATGCTGTTACTATACTCAGCACTTTATGGCAGAAATCTCGCCATGGTCCAAGCCCTGCTAAATGATCACTTGTCTTATACTTTAACTTGTATAGATAAATCTAGGTTCTGCTGTATTGATACTGCATTGCATCACGTCTAAATCTAGTCATTACTGCTTGTTTCTATTGCATTTATTAAGGCCAAAGATTTGTTACGTATATCATGAGTTTTCTGCTTGTGATGCAGATTTGATTGTGTCATATTTAATCTTTGTATCAAATGGTTATGTATAAGCCAGTGTGATTTATTCAGTATTTTCCAGACGTCCCTATTAAATGTATTGGATATCCAGTATTTCCCAGCTCTTGGTCCTGTTCTTGCAGTCCTCCTTATTAAGCCAAATTTAAAACTGTACAAACTTAAGTAGCAGCATAAATAACAAATAATATCAATAGATTTCATTTGTTAGTTATAGTTGTTATTACTACAGATAATATCTATTGATAGAGAGAAAATGATTTTTTTACTGATTTACTGCATGGGGTCACTTGGATGAATTTATTTAATGCGGTGATGCGGTGAAATGAGATTTGCTAAATCCATGTAGCAATTTATGAAGTTTTTTTATTTTGAATAAATAATCGTGACTTCAGTTTATATACAGTATAAGGTGATATAAGTTTTGTTTTGGAAGTTAATCAAAAAGTATCGATGTAAATATTAGTTAAGTTGATATTTCATTTACCTCTGTTTAGGTTTAATTGTTTGAAAATCGTTTGAAATTTTCATCAATGTTATGTGAAAGAGAAAGTATAACTTTTATAATAAGTCAGTTAATTATATATATTAACTGATTTATTATATTAACGATATGAATTATTAAGTTGCAAACTTTTATGAAATTAAAAAATTTATCATTAAAATTTTTCAAAGCTGAAATTATACCCCGCTAGAATTGTTGATATATAATCATAAAACTTGTTAGGTATAACTAAAACTAAATATTACAAATCTTTTGAATATAAAGAATAATGAATTTATATAATTGTAATTTTTAACATGTAGTTTAGTTAGTTTAATTTAGCTTTTAAAATATTTAGTTTTAAATATATAATCAAATTTTTCAAACATCTGGAACAATGCTCTTATACATTATACTGTCTTTGATAAATAATTTAGTATTTATAAATATTGTATTTATAGTATTGTATACCGTATTTACACGAAATCTTGCATAACCGTATAACTTCGGTTATGCAAGATTTTACATACTCTACACCCCCCTGTGGGGTAAATTCATGTGCGGGTTATCTAAAAAATTCTCAATTTGAAAAATCGACGGCTTATACAAGCGTAAAAATATAGTAATTTGGCGAAATAGTGATAATAGTCAATAGTGATTATATTTATTTAAAGTAACTCGTATAATGATTACTCAAAGTCTGAAAGTATTAGTAATTTATATTCTACTTGTATTTATAAAGCAAATCCTTTTTAACTTATCAGATTTAATTAATTAATATTTATTTGTTATTCGCATGAAGTTTGAACTGGTATTTTTTTATTTTTAGCAGAAATGCTAAAATAGTCGTAACTCTAGATCAAATATTTGACTTTGATGATCAAATTTTTTATGACAATATTTTTTCTGTACCAAGTTCTAATTTGCTAAGTATTTCTTTGCTAGTTTATTTTACTGTAAGTTTTAGCATGATTTACATTTCATTGCTTGTATCATACAGTAAGTTGTTTTTTGTGCCTTTTGTCTCCAAAATCCTTGCCAGTAGTAGATTCTAAAAACCCTAAAAGTTTTTACAATAGATTGAGACAGAGGTTGCTGGAATAAGAAATTTATTATCTAAAAACTTTTGTTTCATTTTTGTTAAAGTAAGGCCTTGTACAACAGTATATTTGTAAAGGAGGGTGGTTAAACTAAAATTCTGTTAATTTGGTGGAAATACAATAAGTATATGTTGAATGTGTGTTTACTACTGACAAAATTTAAGAGATATCATTAGCTTTTGGTAGCAATCTATCCCAACCATTTCTATACCTAGAGCTTGTCCAAAATTTGTTGTTATTATGTATCTTTATGCTTTAAGGATTATGATATGATTTTAAGCTAATTCAGTGATGTTTAACTTAAGTATTTATTTATTTCTCTGCTAAAAATCTATTGAAATAAAGTATTTCTTTGATAGATTTAATATTTCTGTATTATTTATTCATTTCTTGTGTTTTGTAAGAAACAAATCAGGATATTTCATTGTGTACTGTATTAATTCTCAATTTGCTTGCTCAAGATGAAATGCAAAATTAATAATTTTTTACTAATGAAATTGTAATTCATTTATTAATCAAATTTCTTCAATGACAGTTGTATTGTCATTTTCAATTTTCAAACATCATATAAAGTAACAAGGAAATATAGATGTAATATATCTTTATAGCCATAAAGAGAGAATCAAAACCACATTAATCATATATTGTAAAATGCGTATTGATTATCGAGTATAAGAATTGTACATGTTATAAGTAAAATAAGTGTAAATATTGTATGGATGGTACATGTTACATAATTATTCTTTTCTTTTTTGTAATTTTGCATTTTGTTTTGAAAGATAAAAGAATCATTAACTTATCATTAATCTGGAAAGACAAATGTAAATATAAACTTTAATGTAACGAAGAAGTAAAGAACAATAATAAGAAGTAGCATTAAAAGTAGTAAAAGTGCTTGATGTATTTTATTTTTGTGTAGGTTTTTGAGTTATATTCGTGTGAAGAGTATTAATTGATAGCGTTTGTTTCTGAATACATAAGACAGTGTATTTAGCATGCTGTAGTATTTAATTTAGATGTTTTTGAAGGTATTGACTGTTTATTTATCTTATATTTTCAATATAATCAAACTATTTTGTGTTGATATATATTTGATAAGAATCATAGTGCGTCATAGAGTCATGACGCATTACATAGAGTCATGACGCACTGCATAGAATCATGACGCACTACATAGAGTCATGACTTACTGCATAGAATCATGACGCACTACATGGAGTCATGACGCACTGCCTAGAGTCATGACGCACTACATAGAGTAATGACGTACTACATAGAGTCATGACGCGCTACATAGAGTCCTGACGAACTGCATAGAGTCATAACGCACTCTAGAGAGTGTACAGGCTATATGACGTCACGATGCACTCATGACATCGTGAAGTTATTAGCAACAATTAGTAAATTTACTAATTTATAAAGAATTTATAAACGATTCTATTATTTTAACATTTTAAGTTGTACATAGTCGAGAATAGAGGAGGTTTTACTATTCGATTTCGATATGAAGATATTGATTCATAACATAATTGTTTTAAAAATTAGTAAAAGATAAAGTAGAGTTCTACTAAAGACTACTTAGAATTTTTAAAGGATCATCGAAAACTAGGCCTTAGTTTTAATTTAGTTAGAATAGAATACAAAAGTGAAACTATAAAGAATTTATTTAGAAACTGAGTCAATATATTATTATCTTGCTAGCGTGCCGTTTACGATTGCTTGTTAACAAGTTATTGCAATATTGGTTATTGGCTTTAAGTTATTGATTTAAACATAAGCAATATTTAAACATAATCAATAACTTATTATAATACTGTCATATAAGCATAATATAGCAATTATTCTGTATTTCAAATAAACAATGATACTTGATATAATAATTAACAATAATTTATAATTTATAATAATAATTTCGCAACAACTTGAAACTTGTCGCAACAAAAAAGCAAAACAAAATAATAATAAAAATAAAAAGATGGCAGAAGCCGAAGAAGAAAATTTGAGTTCAGAAAAAACGGAACAACTTTTACATTTCCAGGTCTGTTACTGTTTCCGCCTAATTAGGCAACGCGGGGGAATATTATGTATTATTGTTCCGTTGAATTTGATGCTATTTTATATATTTAATGAATGGTTGTAATCATTTACATAGAGAAGTTTTATTTAATAAATAACAACGTAAAAATGTATGACTTCGCTTTCATACCTTGTTGGGTTGTAATAATGCAGAGGGGTGTGGGTTGAAAATAGGGTGACAATATTTCAATAATGAGTAGTTATATCTAACAGAGGGTTTATTTTTGATGTTTATCGAAAGTCGAATTTTTTCTGAAGGATTTGACGGGAATTGAAGACATCAGTCGTTGTAGGGAACTCTTGACTACACATAACTGGAATATAGAGGTGCGTGTTTCATCGTGTAAAATATGATTACATTTATTTAATGCATTAATATACAAACTAGAGTTATATTTTCTAATATCCTTTGCTAAATATATTGATACTTGTATTTGCTGTGCTATTACAAACTGTATTTAAATTAATTTCTATTTATAAGTTGTGTAATTGAATTTAGCGTGATTAAAAACTAATTTTTAAGCCATTGTATGTGATGCAAAGTTTTTTAGTATGATTAAATATTATGTGTAACAAATCAAGCCAGTGATTTAACTCGATTAGTGATTTATAATCTATCTTTTGAATTGCGCAAAATAATCAATCTTACCAACTACAACAAATTTGCAGGAGGTAAAATCTCTAGAGTGATGCTGCATAAACATGACCACCGGGCAGGGGATTAAAAAATAAATAATATTAAATAATAAATAATATGACCGGTGAATATATAACTTGCATAAATAACTATTGGAGAGTCATTCCTAAGTTAACAATGTTAATTTCTGCAAATACTGTTTAACTCTGTATAAACTCATTTTATGTATCATTTAAACTTACTGCTGACGTATTTTGTCACAAGTCCGCCGTGCAAGCGCGTTTTGCCGAAAGTGAGGATGATGTCAGCAATGACGTTGAGTTAAATCATCATTTAAGTCAATCGCAGCAGATGCGGCACCACAACAGCACTCGTAACGCGCCTAATCTTATTCATAATGATCTTCGCATGCCTCTCGTTAATCTACATCCTCCTGATCAACGGTAAAGTAAAAACTTTACATTTACTCCTGTATTGTAAAGTATATAGTAAGTACCCTGTTTGAGTATTTGTCAATTTTCTACAATTTCTCCCATAAAGATTATTTAAGATAAGAGTGTAAGGAAGTATTGTTTTGGTAAACGGATAGGATGTAAGATAGAATATTGATAGAAGATAGAATATATAGAAATATTAAATTAGTAAGATAAAGTAGAACACAAAGCAAACAAAGTGTAGATTTTTGTGTGTAATATTTCACCTTGTGTAGCCTGTTCACAAAGATAATCAATTTTTACTCTTTTTTTAAAAATATATAATATTTTTTATTGCAGAAAAATTACAACTTTGTTTATACAAATATGTAAGACTTTTAAGGAGATACGGGTGATTGGTATAAATTTAAAATGTTATACTTTTTAAGAAGGTTGAAGCCAGACTTGATAAGTCTTTGAATGAATTCAAATGATCAACAGTTTACCCTTTTGATCATACGATGTTCATTTACACTTTGTTTGTTCTTGGATATATTTTACACTTATTTATATTGTTTTTATTATTCTGTCTGTGCATGTATTTTCTTGTAGAGTATTTGTAGTACATAGACGACCTATTGGTATTGTTGGTTGGGGCTATTGGATCATTTCATTTCCTTTTCATTTCTTGTACTCAAAGTTTTTCAGTTTACTGAGATTTGCTTGTAAGTTCAACAGAATTTGTAGACAAAAGTTTAAATCGTAATATTTATAATTAAACCTGTTTAATTATAAATCTAAACATAGATCTGTTTAATTTTAGAGGGACATTGAGTGGATTTTTTAAAGAAATAATATAAGAAGAACTTAGGAAAAATGGAATCTTAAATATAATATAAATTATTTAAATAAGAAATCAAGAAGGATTATTTTTCATATTGAAAGAGCCGTTTTAGTAAAGTTCTGTGATATTGTGTTTATTTTTTAATGAGTTCAAAGATTTTGTAGTGGAGATAGGATTATACCGCAAAATGTTGATCAAGAAGAAAACGCTTAGATGTTATACTGTCATTCAGAAATAAAATTATTTAATGTATACAATTATTTGGCTTACTGTGTTGATAATCTATTCAATTTATGATTTTTTGCTAAGTAGCTTGTGATTGAAATTGAGACTGAAATTTGTCTGTTGAAGTTTAAAACATATTTGAAAGAAAATTAATTAAATATCAGTTAAATTAATGATAATTCATGAAATGTTGCATTCTGTTTAATTGAGTTGTAAATAGTTTTCTGAACATGCTGATATTTTATTTTGCTTCATATTTTTTTATATTTTAGATCGTTTGCTGAGGCCTGATCCGCGAGCCAGTCAGTTCTAAATTATTTTAATTTGATTGTTTTTCTTTATTTTTACAAATATTAAACTTTTAATGACTTTACTTGCTACATAATCATGGCCTTGCTGAACGTTGCAGTAAATATGTAAAATTTATGGACTGTTGTGTTAAATTTAAAAACTCTAATAATTTGTGCGTGAATTTTGAATAAATATACTAACAAGGCATGAAAATTTTGATATCTTGGTTCACTTAACGCAGTTAAGTTTCAATATATTAGATGGATAGGTTTTTTAACCACCTTTAACTGTAATTCATGGTTTTATTATCCGGATTTTTGCTGGATTCTTAAAAGAGGATTTACTTGGCATTATCCACCCCTTCCTGAATCAGTTTCAATGTTCTTGTTTAATTGAAATAACGTGAAAACTAATTTTAACACAGATACTGGTTAGTGCAGCTGATTGTTTAAATCATTTACTTTTTTTAATGTAGTACGTCTGCTTGTTTTATTCAGTTTTAACAGATCCTCTCGGTGACGTAAGAAAATTTATTGAAAGTTTTAATGAAACGTACGGAGCTGTTCATCCTGAGTTTTATCTTGGTACTTATAACCAGGTAGTCTTTTTATAAAATTTACTAAGTTTAAGTTCTTTTGAAAAGTTTTTTGCATTTGTCAGACAATATTAATAGCTAAGCATTTAGTTACTATTTGATTTATGTATAACCACCTAATGATATTGATATCTAATTTGATTTTGGGTGATTCCACGTCAACTCAACCAATACTCCCCAGGTGACCATTTTTGATTTGGCTCATTTTTTTACCTAGTGATCTGTATTATTCTGACATATTATTCCCAAAATCTTAGTGCTCTATTCCTGTTGGTTCCCGAGTTATGAGACGTTTTGTGACTAGGGGGTCGACCGTTTTTTGTCGCGATTTTAAAAACGCTGTAAAAAACGTCAAGTTTGCATCTTTATAGCGTCGCCAAACAAATAAATACATGAACCAAATTGCCACCATATAGTAAATTGTACCCAAATTATTCAAAAACGTTATCAGAATTGAACTAGGTGTGGCAGTTCTGAAGTTATTAGCCATTAAACATGCAAAGAAAAATTGTCAACATTTTGCCCGAGTCCATCTTTGGACCCCATTAGCATCCAGAAAATGCATCCAAAAAGCTTTTAAGTGCAATATTTAATTAAACAGAACCATTTTGTGGTAGAAAAGGATAAATAAATTTTTAAAATGAATAATATGTGTATGCTGCGGGCATCTAAAGTTGAAAATAATGCCGCGAAATCTAAAGTTCAAGGTCATATTATACCATTAAAGATATTTCAAAAAATTATAAAATTTATGCCAAACATGCATCTATATATAACCAACACATGCTTCAAATTTCAACCTTACTCAGTGTTTTTTATTTTTGAAAATTGTTCATATAAACACTAAATTTGCCATTTTCGTTACTGATTAATCTTAAGCAAGTGCTTATAAAAATAACATTAAAATGTGTCAATGCAATTTTTTTTTCAAAAATTCATTTATTGAATGACCATTAATAGTTTTTATAGCCCTTAATTGTTAGAATATTTAATTAAAAGACAAACTAATTAAAAAAATATCAGTTCTACTCATCAAAGTGGGTTACAATTACATAAAGATTTCAATGACATGATTGTAGTCTGCTTGGGACAGTTAGTACTCTGTTCTTCTGGCCAATAGCGTTTCAACAGTGCAGAGCAAATGCAGAAATGGCACCCAACATTTATCAGCCATATGTGGCCATACTAGGCGCCATTTATCTCTTTCTGTCCATGAAGTTAATTAATAAATCATTATTGGCATTGGATCGCTCAGCAATATTGCCAATGTGCCACTGATTATCATTTGTGCATGCAACCCCTCTGCCTGGCTGGTAATCTTTATCATCTCTGATGACACTATCAGTAGTGTTAATATGTACAATACTGAATATGCTGTCTGTCTTTAAATTTTAAGTACATGTTATGTACATCTTATTATGATATCTCATTAAGTTGAATATACAGTAAAGTTGTACTTAGGCACTAAATGAAGCAAAGAAAGAATTAAAGTTTCTGCTCGTTTATTTACACGGAGATGATCACGAAGACACTCAGACTTTCTGCAGGTATTAATTCTAATAATTTTTGATCTAAAATACTTTTAGATGTTTTTCATTCTGTATAGTCAGTCAGTTGTATCCATGTGTGCTTTCACAACAATCCTCAAAGAAGAGCATTAATGCCGGTTACAATGGGGTATACATATGTATAGAATCCATGAAAATTTACCGATTCTTAAAATTTGGTTAAATCGCGCAATGCTTTTATATTTAGTAGCCATGCCATCACTATGACCAGATGAGTCAAATGAATTGGCTGTAATAGCCTTGGATATTTTTAACCAGTATAGCTAAAATTAGTTTTATATCTAAAATGACTTCCTGGAATCCAACATTAGAATGTTAAGAGTCGTATGGTCATTCTTCATTTGATTTTGTTTGCAATATTGATATCAGATTATTAACTCTATATTGTTTGATGTTTTGATGATATTTTGCTACCTTTTTTTACTCTTTTTAGATGTTATATGAACCTTTAGTATGAAGTACGTTTAGTACGTTTAGTACCTTTTATATTTCTTTGACTGTTTTTGACTATCATTCATATTGGTAAACTGAAAATCGATTGTAGAAAATTTATCTCTCTGCATATTATTTGGTTTTTATTGGCTTGCTTGCATATTACTGGTAACTTTAAAAATTATTTATTCATTCGTAATCCCTTGTTTACAATAACTCACTATATTATATGTTTTGAAAGTTTTTGTTGATGTTTTATCAAAAAGCATTGTAGGAATGAAAACTATCCGTGTTCTTGTTTTGACAGAGACGTTCTTTGTTCACGACGCGTCACTGAGTTGGTAAACATGCGAATGTTGTGCTGGGCTTGTAGCACTAATAGTCCTGAAGGATATAGAGGTAAGCTTTCATTACTTTGTTTTTGTTGCTACTCGTTTTTTGTACAACTTTTTGTACAACAAGCATTAAATAGAAATTAATTTTATGGTCATAATAAACTGGTTTTTTAAATTAATTGTTTGTTTTAGTTAAAATAGTTCTTTAAAAGAGTATGCCAGAATAAACTAAGATGTTAGATTTGATTTGCATTGTTGCTGGTAGCATTTCATGAAATTGTTACATTTGATAGCAAGGATTGCTAGCTTTGTCATCTTTTATACATGATAATTTAGTCATTAAATGTAACTTTTGCTTTCATTTCTAAATTGTAACTATTACTTTTACTATTACTAATTGTAATTATTACTTTTAGAAAAGTTACTAAACTCTCAGGTTTATTATGCCATACTATCAGTTCTTTCACTGACGACATTTAATCCGCATAATCAAAGCCTCGTATTACCGATATTATAATTACAATTATGTTGGATGTCGTATTTAGTTTCGCAAGCTTTGAGAGAGAACACTTATCCTTTTCTTGCCGTCGTTGTACTGAGACAGAATCGTATGACAGTCGTAGCGCGCATGGAAGGCTTTCATGGTTTGACTTTTATTTTTTTCTTATTTCTACTTTGTAGTCTCATGAATTTGACTTAATCCTAATTATTCAATAAAATGTCAGTTTTTAGTCATTTTATTCTTTTTTTGCAATACATAATTAGACATTTTTTGGTTTCTGATAGACATTAGGGTATTTATACTTGGTTATTTATATACAGAGTTAAGATTAACTTTTAGAATAGCGTGTGTGGATAATTTTAAGACGTAAATGTTAAATTCAGCGCTTACTAACGGTGCGGCCGTGTCATTGGCATATTATTAGTGGGATGAGATTTGAATCCGATATCTTTCATTTTAGAGTCTATACCTCGCACCGCTTGGACATAAGCTTTGATTTGTACCGTATTCATATAATGTTACGGCGTTATATGATGTTGATATTTATATATTCTGATGTTGATATTTATTTAATACGCCTTGTTATATTAAACTGGTTGTTTTTGTTTAGATGGTGAGGACTTGATAACAAAACTTTTACAAATAATGGATGATAATGAAGATTGTCTAATAACTGCACAGGCTGATAGGTAAACTGCATCACTTGCATTTATTATATAAGTATAACATTTAATTTTATCTTTACAAAGTGTAAAAATTATATTATTAATATACTGATATCGATATAATAATTTTTGTTTTGATTGCATAAAAGCTGTCACAAGATACATTTACTACAACAGATATTACGCATATTTATGATATGCCACATGTTACTCATGAGCATAATTGTAATAAGTTTCTAATTATATAAACGATTTTAAAAATTAAATTCTAGAATCTTCTTTATTGCTGGAATATTTTTAAATAAATATAAAATCTCAGTTTGAATTGTTTGCGTTATGTTTTATATTAATATTATATTCAGAGAAGAACGTAGTTTCAATCAGATGCTACGCATGCAACAAGATGAAGCATACCAGCAATCTCTTATTGCAGACCAAGAAAAGGTTGTATAGTGTGTTAAAGACTTTTAATAATTTAATAGTACGGTTAAATAATAATTTGTGTTAAATAATTTGTTTTTGGGAATCTTTGCTTTTTAACTTATTGGTGGACTTGCTACTGTGGAAGACTTTGAATTGAAAGAAAGAATATTTAATTGACTGTGTTCTAGCTATGTAAAGTATTAAGTAACTTGTTTCTTGATAGAGTTTGTTGTGAATGCATCTTGTGATGACTGAATATTTGATTTTATATCACTGAATCATTATTCTTTATCTACATTTTATGTATTTTTATACTGATAATATGTTAAGAAAAGCAATTAGTGCTTCTATGTTTAAGATTTGATCCCAGATTGCTCACTATTTCATGTTTTTAGTAACATACTCTGACCTTTATTAAGTGGCAACTTTATTTAGCAGCCTAATTGGTATTAAAATGATTGTAATTTTAAATATTACGCTTATTTATAATTGTTTTACGTGATTTAGTTGATTATGTACTGTTAGGAGAGAGTTAGGAGACAAGTGGTGGAGAAGAAGGAAGAGGAAGAGAGAGAAGCACAAGAACTAGTCGTTCAAGAAAGGTTAAAGTGTGAGGTTAGAGTTACAGTATGAATTAAATATTTTATTCTCTCATTTTGTTGCATTGAGCATTGTATTAAAAAAAGTATTTTTGAGAAAATCTGGATTCTTTATTCTATTCAAATGTTGTGGGATTGTATAGATTTCTTTATTTGAGAAAACTTTGATTCTAAGTTAATTTTTGTTTGATGGTAAAATTACGGTAAAACTGTAAAGAGCTCTATATATA